>VXAX01006459.1:399251-481962 GCA_013399835.1 Leptocoma aspasia
TGCCCAATAACTTTGAATGAGGACCTGGTGCTGAAAAAGCTGTGGTGTTTCACAGCAGTATGGAAAAAGGCTATTGAAGCCTGACAGGGGTATGTATTATAGACATAGGCTTTCCCTGACATATATAAAAATATTAGTATTTATTTTTTCCTAAAATAAATAGGAATAATTAATAGGAATAATAAATTTTCAAGTTCCAAACATGCCCCCATCATGTGTTAAGCACTAAATTGTTCAAATTGTGTTTGTAAGTAAATTACAGGGCCTGTCATTAGATTCCTAAAGAAATGTCCAGGTAGGGAATGCCAAGCAGACAGGCAGGGGGAGAACATGGAGATGCTTCCTTGCAGTTGGGCCAGCAAAACTCACAGAACGCCCATCCTAAAAAAGAAATTATTGAAGGAGGCAGTGATTCCTTCCAGGATTAACTCTGCTCATTGCTCTTTAAAGTGTTACCATGAGTTAACCAAAGAGTTACCATTACCAAACTAATGGCCCTAAGAAATAATGCAAGCACAGGATCAGTCACAAGTGTTACAGATACAGCACTAATTGGCCAATTGAACAGAGCTAATCAACTCCTTTTAAACCAATGTGACCATGGGCACGGGCGTAGGGAAATCTTCCCCTCTTCCAGGGAAGTTTTTCTCCTCTTTTTGCGAAGCAAAATCCAATCCATTTAGCTGGGAGGCTTTTTAGTCCGGTGGCCGTGAGCAAAAGTCTTCTTTTTCACGTGATTATTTTCTATCGTAAGTTATTTGTTAAACTTTTTAAATGGATTTTGGAGAGGGAGAAGGAGCTTAATTTTGCATTCCCCTTTTTCTTGCGGCCAAATCTTACATTTTGAACTTATTCCCTAGCAAATATAAACATGTGTTTTGTCACTGCCCTTAATGAAAACCAATGTATTTAGGGAAGTGGTTTGGTTGAAGCACATGAGTCCAGTTTGTTTTGATAATAAGCCAGTTCTAGGTAATTCTAGCCTCACTGCAGGTGTAAAGGGAGTGTGTCCAACAGCTGCTTTGTCTGGTTTTGATTTTTTTTTTACTGATTCATCTTATGTAAGAAAGAGATAATGACTGGAAACTGAAGAATCAGGGAAGGTTGTTTCTTTTTCTGGTCTTCATACAAAAAAAAAGACAGCAGAGTAACAGCTGGGAGGACAAGGTGACAATAGAAGCCACAAATTTTTAAACTGATGTTGATGTTCCTTGGTTTAACTCTATGTTCTTACTTAATGAATACCAGAATATTGGGGGTTTTTTGTTTCTGCCTTCTCTGTATATGCTTTTAAGGTAAGAATACTCATTGTCCTATTAAAATGAAAGTACAGTTTTTATTTCTAATTGAAGTTCAATTTCCATCTAAAAGCAACTTGACAAAAATTGTAATTCTTATGATTATCCAATAAAAAGTGCTGAAATCATGTTTTCATAGTAAATCTAAGTTTTTATTTTAATAGTCAGGTTTAATCTTTTGCATTTATATTTTGTTTCCAAACAGTGGTTGCATCTTACTGGGAACTATTTTTAGGTTATTGAGAAGTTACAGGATTGCATAGTTTAGTATGCTTTTATTTAAGGCAGTTTATATAAATGCTTTCCTTTTGTGCTGTGATGTAGATAATGACATCAAAATCTGCTTCGTTAGTCTTGATCATTCTTACATGCAAATGTGAGTGTACATAATATTGCAGAAAAAAAAAACTTTCTATCAGTTACTGAAGACATCTTTATAGAAAAATAGCAGCCTTGATGCTTCTGAAGAGGTATGGTTTTAGAAAGCTGGGTCACAGTGGTTACAGTGGTCAGGCTGGACCAGTCTCTGAATGAAGCAGAGTTTTTTGGGTTTCAAATACTAATGGTGTATGATTTCTTCATTATCTGCTTTACCTTAATGCATCTGACAAACAGCATGGCAAAATCCACTTCAGTGTGTAAAATTAACCCTTCTGAGATTCTACCTTAGCAGGGAGATTTGAAACAAAAATACCACTGTGGTGGCTCTTGGGTGTGGCTGACAAGTTTCCCTGTGTTTCTGGAGGAAGAGTGGCTTCAAGTCCAGCTGAAATTGGGATGAGCATAAAAATTGCCATAATGTGTCAGATCAGACACCTAGTCCTGTGTCTCACCTCAGAAATCTCTTGAAATGGGGCTAAGAGGCAGTGAAATAGAGCACAGCACACTCTGAACCAGGGGTTGGAGCTGTCCTCTGTCACTTTGATCCCTTCTGAGCCCACACCTGCCTGTGGTTATGGGTCTGCAGTTTATTATGTGCCACGTGGAAAGGTGCTCAGTCTGGGTTTTCTGGTTCTTGTGGTAGGGGAAATAGGGAATAACCTTTCCTTATACTCCTTTTTGATACTAGTTTTGATTTTGCACAGCTGTTGTGCTCTCCCATAGTTGCACTATTTAGCTCAAAGAAGGAAACCTCGTGTGTTGTACAGAAGATGCTGAAACCCATCTGGAGCTGAATTGTGTGTGCAATGCTGGACAGGGGTGCTCTTTCTGGTTGTGGGTGTTTCTTATCTTTGCTATAAAACTGAGTTATACATCCATCCCTATTAGTATAGGAGAATTTCAAGCCTCTGATGCTCTTTCTTACCTTTTTTTGTGCATCTTTTCGTATTTCCATGGCTGTTTGACACCAGCACTACAGGCTGTCTCAAGGGGCTCTGGATTTCTAGAACTGTAGTACAGTGTTTGTTGTTTTCTTCTCCATTCCTTGGGGCTCTTAACGAGTATGAAATTTATGTTCCAAGAGAATTCGTTGTAACAGTTTCAAAATTCCAAGTTGCAGTAGCTAATTTAGATCACATTGTATAGGTGAGGTTATTTCTTTTTCTATGTCTTATTATCCTGCCTTTAATTTCATCTGCTATTATCCTTCTGCAGTTCTTGGCAAACAGCATTTATTTTTTATCTCTTGAATGGTTCTGTATTGTCTTAAAACTTCGTACTCATTTCATGTTTGTGTGCTTCCCTTGAAAAGCAGGACACAGTATAGTCATTAGTCCTGCTTGTATTGTGAACAGCTGCTTTTTCTTTCTATCATTATTTCATGTCTTTATAATCAGCCTTTTAAGTATGAGATGTTCTAGAAGAAGCTCCACAATATTTTGAGTCTCACTGGATGAGCGCACCCTCTATCCTGATGTGATCACTGGACTTGGCTTTGGCCTTAATGCCCAGATTGTATCATTTGCTTTCTAAAATTCTTACTTCTTGACAAATTAGTTGATTAATTACCTTCATTTAATGAAGTTTTATCATTTAGTGATCTTTGACTAGATCTGCTGTGCAGCATATGGTATGGAATTTTACACTGACGTTTTCAACATTTAAAAGATATTATTCTGAAATTCCCAGGTGGTGAAGATTTTGAAATGCTGGTAATTCAGATATGTATTCCCAGACACCAAGCTACATGCTGTGGTGTGAATAGGTCAGTGGGTGCTTCAGTTTGGAAAAGGACAAAGTGAACATCCCTGTTCTGGAAGAAAAAGTCAGTCTCCTTGTGACAGCTCCATGGTGCCTTGTGGCCACAGCTGTGTGATGGGCACAAGAGAAAATGCATCTTACATTTAATCCCTATTGTATGGGAATATGCCACAATCCAAAGGATTTATATTCCACATTATTTACTTTGGTATAAGGTTATATGTCGGAGATGGTTGAACTAAGAAAAGTGATTTCATTTTGCTGTTAATGGGTGTTTTTCTGTCGCCCTTTAGAAAAATCCATTCACTCTTTCTCTGTACCTCAGCAGTTTTCTGTTCATTTTGTGGCCACTCACTTCTTCTGGGTGTGCCCAGCCCTCAGATCAGGGAACGAGCTTTTAATCTTTTGTGTTTAGAAGACCCTTTTTATAACCATAAAGGCTAACAAAGTACATTACTGAGAATTAAAGTTAAGACGTTGCAGAGATGTTGACCTCAGCTTTGGAAAGCTTTTAGGGAGTGTTTTTCTAGGCCGGTTCTTCACTCAATTGATGTTCTTGCTTTGCATAGAGATCTGATAATTCATTTTTTTTACATCCCTGTTGCTCCTGGAGCGATTGTGGCGGTGCTGGGCTCTGCAATTTCCGGTTGCTGCTGAGGGCAGCACTTAAGTGGAGATGGTGTAATTTACATCCAGTGCTGCACTTGCCACTTAATGTTTTCTAGCAGCTCCATTTCTATAGGGAGCAAATCAAAACAGACTTGGGCTGTCAGCAGAGATGTGTTTTTTAAACACAACCAGACGAACGGTTTTCTTTTCCATTTAATCCAGGGTATATTTAAAATTGAATGTCACAGCAGAATCAAGTGATTATAATATATACAGGTATTTCTAGTGGGTTTAGCTCTAAAGAACTTCCATGGGCTACACTTAGATGCAGAGTATTGACATGGGGGAAGAAAATGCAGGACACTTCATAAAATAACTTTTTAAAGTAGTGTTTTCAGGACAAAGGTATCCTTTGGTTTTTCTGAGGCACTGTTTTTATTACATCCTGCTACAGAATTAAAATTCTGTTAATGATCACAACTAATGATTCAAAAGTTGAAGTGGAACTTGAATAGAAGAGTATTATCTCTCTTTTGTGTGTATTAATGAAGCAAGGTTGCATGTGACAGCACAGTGATGTCTGAAAAAACATACTGAACTTTGCAGGGAAAGGGCTGCAAAAATAATTCAGTGGGGGGAAAGAAGTATGAATTTAAAAACACTTTTTATGACAGTGTAAGTGTTCCAGTGTCGTCAGGATCGAGCTTTGAAATTGTACTCCTAAAAATAGAGAAATCTTCCTCAATTGCACTCTGTCTTTTGAGCCCTTAGGCTCAAGTCTTGTTTTTCTCTCTGTATGAACAGACATGAAGAAGAAAAAAATCTTAAAATGAGAACAGATTTTCTTGTAATTTTACCATTCCTGATGTTGGGGTAATAAGAGCATCATCCCTTACTGTGAGCTCTTTACTAAAACCCTGTGCTTTAACTGTTCTTAGGCCTTCAGGCCTGTTAATGTTCTTGTGATTCGAAATGTATCGTTGAAAGCTGTTGTCTTTCTTTTCTTATGCTTTCTTTTTTTTCCCTTCTTGTTTAAGCTTTCTGTACTTTTCAAAGGGAGTAATGAGAAGGGAGCACATCAGTTAATGAGCAATAAAAAAAGGCAAGGCCATATTTTTGTGGCATTGCCTAGAGAGAGAGAATTCCATGATTTAGCACAGCTTGTAATACAGTAATTTTATTCAGGGAGAAAAGATCCAGGGGAAAGCTGTGTTTTGCCATCACAGTTTGCATGTGCAAGGAATGGTAGATGGCTCAAAGGGAGCTCTAGCAAGTTAAAACAGCATGGATAGTTTCAGTGGATAGTGCAGGCACAGCTCAAGAGCTACAGTGAAAATAGGTGCCTGTTTGGGTCCCCATCAGAGGGTTTGAAGATGTTCCAAGATCGTATGTGGGGACTTATGGTGATTATTTATGTTGATGCCTGAAGTCTCTTGAAATTAATCAATCCAGGAAGACCTATACTGGCGTTATAGCCAGCCTAGTGTGTATGTTTTTCTCAGTTTTCTGGAGTTAAAGTGCCACATTTAAAGCCTTGTTACTCTGAGATGTTTTCTCAGCCTGTTATGAAACTTCACTTACTTCACTTGAAAGGCTTGGGTACTGCTTTAACACCTGAAGTGTATGAAGTAATCCAGGCTGTGAGAAGGAACCATATTTCTGTGCTTTTAGCCTCTTGTTATTTCTGCTTGGACATCATGTTAGGAGATGTGCTGGCAGTGGAACTGAAATAGTGGCTGGGTTCTGCTCGGTCAGTAACGATAGCTGGAGAGGGATTTTCTCTTCACACACAAGAAGTTGTGTCAGGGCATCAGGCAGCCAGGAGCATGTATTGCTGACACAAGGGCAGTGTATTCGAGCCAGCTTGTCTTTGTGAGATTTGCTGGATCTCACAGGTAGAATGAAAAATATGTTATGGTACCCAGATCTGTAATTTCACATAGAATAGTGTGTCCTGTAAATATCTGCTGGTTGAGCAGACTTCTTCTAAGAGATTTGTGATGGAACTTGGCACATTGATATTTCTGGGTTACCTTCAGATAAAAAGGGAAGTTTTTGTATGGTGTCCTTATAATGCATCTCCTCTAGAAATGCATGCATTTCCATTAAAAACCCATTTGCTAATCTGAGCTGGAACCCTTTTAAAACAAAATGTGAATAAAATCTTGGAAAGCAGTGGGAGACTTCAGGACTCTACAGTGAAAGGCTTGAACTTTGCCATCCACAGCCTCTTATGAATAAAGTTAGCCTTCTAAAGATAAAAGAAAATTCAATTACAAAGCAAGAAGAGAGCGAAGGGGTGTAATTAAAACACATAATCCTAAAAACAACATGAACAGTGCTTTTTCATGTTACATTTAAAGCAGCCTGCTTTGTGTGTGCAGTTGCTATTGCTTAAGATTATTGATTTAGTTTCCTGGGGGAAACACTTTTGAGAGGATGCAAGAAGGGTGACGTTTGTAGGTGTGATTTCACATGAGCATTCTACTTAAGGCAGTTTGCTGGAGAGTTTTCCTTCACTGCTTGGTAATCTTTCTTTGGAAAAAAAAAAAAAGGCATTAAAAAGGGCCGAAATGAAGTGCTGCTTCTCCTTTTTTCTCACGCCAGCAGCAGTTGTCCTGTCAGAGTGCTTGGGACAGCAGGAGGAACCAGAGGCGGGCACAGCTCCTTCTCCCCCCTCACATCCAATCCAGCACTTGATGCCCAAAGTGCAGCAGTTTAACCTGGATTTTCAGAGCATTTGGGGTCCAAGTCGGTGCCTAAAACCTTTGATAGGATGTACAGCCCCAGGTCCCCATTGGTCTGGGAACTGGAGGAACCTCTCCGGAGCTGGTGTAATAAATACACATCTGCTCTGCCGCGCTGCTCTCTGCTGATTAGCAGCTCAGTCTTATGCTAATGGCAGGAGTTGGGTTAGACCACCTATCTTCTTGGTAGCGAGACATTCCCTGGCTGGAGTTAAAGCATTTCTCTGTCAGGACTGGCTTTTATGGTAGAAATATTCCGATGGTGTCTATAGCAGGGTGAGGTGTGGCACCCGCGGAGCTGCTCTGCAGCCGGGTGGGACAGGAGAGAGCAGCGCCTGCTGTGTCCATGAGTAACTGAAGGTGACAGCCTGTCCGTCTTCAGACCTCATTCCTCCAGGAGCTGCAGCTGGTTTCATTTCACAAACACGAGTGATGTCTGATTTGATGGAGAGGAAGAAGCTGTGAGGAAGGAAATGTGGGAGGGAACTGGCAAAAGAAAAATGAAGATGAGTGTAGAGATGAGGGTTGAACATGAACTTGACAGTCAAGAGGTTTCAGAATGTCTTTTGAATGCTCTTCTCTTCTCCTCTTAATACCATTCAGAAACTCATCTCTTTCCCAGTGCTCTAGAGATAAGTATTAAAAATTCCTTTGATTATTTAATATTGTAGGCTGAGAGCTTGATAAAATATTAGTGGTATTATTTCATAAATTATTTTGTGCAAAAAATTTCTCTGTTAAGGAAATATTTTGAATTATTGTAAAGAAAGTATCCATTTCTTATAGCAGTTGATGTGCATGTCTTGTTCTCTGCCTAAATATTGTGTGCAAGCCTAAAGAAAAGTTGCTTGAATAAACTTACGTCATGAGGTTTCTTAGTCAAAAAACATTCTTGCCTCTATTCATCCTTTATGTGGAATACCTTATATCCCATTTGTCTGCTTTTGTAAAAATAGCTTGTGCCATCAATTTAGTTCCTTTGATAAAACTAATAATTAGGAGATACGCAATCAGAAACTAAAAGCAGCTATGCTTTTCAGCTGGAGAGAGCAAGTGTGTAATCACTGCTCAGAGAACAGGTTCCCAAATTCAGGTTGCAACCAGTGTATTTGCATTTTGAATCTATAAAAAAAATCACAATCCTTTCAGAAAGAGTCAGTGGAAAACTTGTTTTTGCAAGAGATGAGCTTGCTTATTTTCTCCTGATCTGCTGGGAGATAGAAATGGAGGAACCTAAACATGTTCATAGTGGTTTTCATGAATTGAAACGCTGTGTGTGACTCGGATCCTTCCCTCAGGACATGTTTCCTGGCAGCTGTGTCAGACTGAGAAGTTCTGGGCTTCAATCTGAAACTGGCCTTTGCCAAACGTGTCTTGCATTAAAAGTTTCACAGCAGCTTTTAAATGCCTTTAAGTGGCTGTAGTCCTTTGAGGAGCCCCATCTATGACGGGTTTGATAATTAGCTACTGGCACTGGGCTGCTGTTGCTGGGGAATGGAGCTGGGATTGTGGGGAAGGTCTTTATGGTGTCTAAACCCACTTTGGGGATGAATTGAATTAATGATGCAACTGCAGTGTAAATGTTTGGGTCTTGGAGACTGCAACAGTGACTTTCAAGTATTTAATGAAATATCTTGGGGAGAAGTTTGAGTATCGGTAGAAAACCACGTCAAGGGAAAGGTAGAGACTTCTAAAAATAAAAAATATAACAAACTTTTCTGCTTTTAGCAGAAAAAGTCTATGTAGTCTTGTGTAGTCTGCTCTGAATGTTGAAAGTGTTTGTGGATTGTTTTAAGAGTTGCTATAGCATACTGTCGTGTTGAGCAAATATATTCTAGATGTTTCTGATGCTTCCTCACGCAGAGAGTTACAGGGCTCAGCAGTTTTCACCTGCTGTAGGTGCCAAAGAAGTGCAGAGAATGATTTACAGAACAAATTAAATACAGGGCAGTTGTACATGCCCACAGGTGGCTCTCTCCCCCAACAGCAGGAATTTGCCTTTTTTACCATTGCCACTTTTATATGAGTAGGGTATTTTTGGTTTACTTTTTTTTTATAATAAGTCACCCACACTATGGCATGCCTTTCACACATGTTTCTATCTTCCCAGTTTTGATGTGGTTGTTAATTCTGAAGTCTGATTATTACTGTCCCTGCAGTGCTGGGGATACACTTCTGCCAACACTTGCTTTCAGCAGCAGTTTTGTTTTGTTTTCTTATTGATCACAAACAAGGAGATGCACGAGGCATTCCTGTGTGTTTGCAGGCTGTAGATGCTCTTGCAGATGAGGACTGCCTCCTCTGACTTGGTCATAAAATACCTTCTCTGCCAACAGGCTGAGTCATGTCCACACTACAAAGTTATGAGAGTCCCCAGATTTGTGGGATATTTTTCTTTTTCTGTTGCCTAAAGTTTGCTTCAGAGAAGCAAGTGCAAGTTAATGGAAAGTGAACCTGGTGTTAGTTCATCCCCCTGAAAAACTTGAGGAGGGGTGATTTGGAAAATTAGAAAGGAAATCTATATAAAGTACAAAGGCATAGCTTTAACTCTGCTGCAGATATGCTAATACAGAGTTGAGCTTTATGACTTGTTATCCTGTGTGTTTCAATAAGTAATCAACTGTAAACCAAGAACTTGTAGCAAGATTCTTTTAACTTGAACTTTATTTAATCTTCTCTGTATTCTTATTCCCTTATATTGATCAATAAGACTTCATATGTGCCTGCTCATTAGCCTGATTTTATCACAATAATCAGTTTTATAAATTGTTGTAAACTTAAAAAGATAGTTTTGTCAGTCCTCTGTAGGAAGCTATACTGATAACTAATGCTTGCTGATAATTTTTCATTATATATTTAACTATTATTTGAAAAGCAGACTGAGCTTAGACTAAAACTCTTCTCATTGATGTGGACCCTATAATCATGCTAGATAGATTAACATTGGAAAACCAAGCCTTTACTAATTCACGTCTTTCTCCTCTTACCACACTCTCCCCTGCAGAATGACAAAGCCTTTGCAGACTTTATATAAACAAAAAGGCTGAAACCATTTGTCCTGTCATTGAAATAGAGCAAAGTTTGCAGTAACATTAGCTCAGAGTTGCAGCAGATAAGAGGTGTAATGTGCCTTCTGTATTTTTGTGGGTTGCCTATCAGATTTTAAGAACTGAAATAGAATATTCTGCTAGAATAGAAACAAGATTGTATCTACCCAAATACAAGAAACCTTTAAAAATTATACAAGGTAACATGAGGAAAATAGAGAATTCATGTTTGCTCGTTCATGCTATCAGTATGATTTTGGGCACAAGATAAAGAGTGTTACAGTGAATACTGTGGCTGGAGGAAAGAGTTTGAGTCTTGATCAGGGGAAGGGGAGGTACCAGTGCATGGAAGGACTGGAGTTAACAATATATCTCAGAAATAACAGGCTGCCAAGAGTGAGAGAACCTGGAAGGGGGTGGCCTTGGTTTAATGTGCACGTAATACACAAAATGTAATGATCCATTTTTGATACCTGCCTGTTCTTTGTTGCTTGAAGACCTTCCATAACAATCTTTTTCTTTGAGAGACCAGAAAAGAAAAAACATTTTTAAAAATTCCTGATTTTGGCCGTTGCAGCTTTTCAGTCATTGCTCTGTGTATGTAACTGCAGCAAACCCATTTGTCTCTTCTAGTTAGAGCAGAGAGGAGTTGTTTTTCCTGTCAGTTGAGCCCATTTCTGGCCAGGATGAAGGATGCAGGGAGCACACAGGCTGTTGTCACTGCCCTGTGGTGCCTGCCTTGCTGTGTGTTGTTGTACAGACACCATCAGTGGCTTTTGACCTCCCAGCTGGAGCTGCCCTGGTGCTGCCAGCCTGGGGCTGCCCCACTGCAGGGCTTCCTCTGCCTCCATCAGAACTGGGTTAGTACCAGCTTTCCTCTCACACCTTGTCTGTGCTCAGCCCAGCTCCCACGGCAGCAGGGAGCACTCCCAACCTGCGCTGAGTGCCCAAGGGAGGTACTGACACTGATCAAACTGGGGAGCAGTTCTAGGTGAGCTTTAATGTCTTGCAAATCCCCTGAGCTATCCAGCTCCCTCCTCATAAATGTCTCAGGTGGCCTTTTCAGCTGCTTGACCGTGACTGATTAAGAGTGTGGGGAAACTGGTGTGCTGTGCAAAATTTCTGCTTCCCCTTTACTTGATTTCAGTTTCTCCTTAACCATGAATTTTCCTGTTCTTTTGATGATGTCTGGTTCTCCTCCTGAATTTACATCATCTGTTTCTCTGATGTTGTCATTTTATTGTGTATATAAAGCTGAAAGGTATTTCACTGAGCAGGTGAAAAGCTAGATATTAGGTCTTGTTTAATCCGATATCTAAGGCAAAGCTGTTGATAAATATGCTTTAATAATTTAGTAAACATTTTAAGGTTTATAACTTAATACTTTTGTATAACTGAGGTGACACTCTGAGCTTGCTGTTGGAATAAGTGCTCCCTGGAGCTTATGTAGAAAAATTGGATAGAAATTTTGAATAAGGAAGGTGTGATGTGAATAACTATAGTGGATTTCTAGGAAGTGCTGACATGTTCCACATGTTTTAAGCTGTGCTGAAATGTGGTTGTTTTGACCAACCTGAGATCTGCAGTTCCTCCAAGTTTTGATTAAATTTTGATTCCCTGTGTGACATCACATCATCATGATGTCATGCTACTGGGACATCTGCATGGTCTCATTCCCTCAGTGGCAGAAGTGACCTGTCTGGTTTAGCTTTGGCTGTGGGGGTCTGCTCTGTAGATGCTTTCAAAATTGCTTTAATCTTTATTCGTTTTCCCTTTTAAAAATCACCCTAAGTACTGTCTCTTTGCAAGAATGCCCTTTTTTTTACTAAGAGGCTGGCAGTGCAAGGCACAGTGGTGTTTGTGCAGCAGTATCACTTCAGGTATTAGCACACAAGTCCCACGTGCCCCGGCACACCTGAGCTGAATTCTCCAGCTCTGTTTGTGTTACAAGGAGAAGCTGTTGTGAAGTACAAGTACAACACAAACCACGGGGAGGCACCTGCCCCCTCTTGGGACACCTGATACAGTAGTTCAGCAATTTAGAATAGAAGTGTGAATCTCTGGTAAGTAGGAATTTGATGTGAAGGCTTGGATCGTACCTGGGGCGTTACCCAGTTCTGCCACCAGATGATTTCCTGTGCAGTTTGCAGGGTGAGGAGTCACTTCAAACAGGATCCTCTGAAAGCTGCCAGATGTTGTTTTGCTGTCTGCAGACAACAGTCTCGTATTAAGTCTTTAGCTTGGTGCATCAGAGAACAAAAAGCACACGCTGGTAAAGTAGGAGGTTATTTTTCAGCTTTACTGTTTAAAACAGGAGATCTGGAGTGTGAGCCTGGAGTCACATATTATTAAAACAGTGAAGTGGCAGTGAAGACTAAACCAAATTTCTCATTTCCTCTTAACAACTCCCCAAGAGCACTCGATTTCAGTAGTTTTTCTTGAGATACTGATAGTGGATTAATTTGGTTACATTATAAGTTAATAAGCCTTCCTGGCATTTAACTTAACTCCCACTTTATTTATTCCTGTTGCAATTATTGTCTTTAACTTCAGTGCTGCCATAAATTGTGGAAGCTAATTTTGAGTGTCCTCTGCCCACAATTTCTTCATATCAAAGTATTATAGGCTGTGCTACAGTGATGACTAAGAATCACTATAACAGAATTGGTTTGGGGGTTTTTTTTGGTAGGCATCTGTTTAAGATCAGGATGTTTCTAAAGACACTGTCATTTATGTGCCTTTTGGGTAGTTACAAATTCTTGGTAATAGATGTTAATGATGTGCTCTCTGTCTGAACTGACTGTAAATGCATCAACTATGAAAAAATTAACCTGGAGTTTTTCATTAATGAAAAGGTACTGAGAGCAGAGGCAGAGAGCCAGTGTGGGTTCACTCAAATCCAGAGCACACCCAATGTCACACAGCATTGCTGAGCTAATCTGCCTTGTCTGTGTTCAGTGACAACTAAAACCAGAACCCATTACACTTTTAGTAATTTTGATTAAAAGAACAAGAAGATTGTGTTGCCTGAGCAGTTGTGTGGCAGTGCTGGATGTCACCCCCTGACTGCTGTTCGTTGTCTCTGGCTCATGGATCAGTTCAGTGGAAGCTGCTCACAGGTGCTACAGAGATGGCAGTGTCACCATTGCTGGGTTTTATTTGTGTTTGTGGTGACAATAATGAACTGGCTCTGGAGCAGGGAGGGCAGAAAACTTAAGAGCAGCTCTGAATTTTATCTTCAACTCCTGAGCAGCATTTGGCTTTAGCATCTTTAATCCCCAGCTGCCTCCTAGGAAGGCAGTGGCATTTTGGGAAAGCTTTTCTGATCAGCCTTACAGCAGTGGAAGTAGCTGGAAACAGCCAGCCTGAGGGAAAAACCAGACGTAAATTCCATATTTCCTCATTTTTCTCACTGTGTTTTCCACTATATAGGTGGGAGGATCCCTCTGTATTTAGATATAGCACTTTCAGATCTTTCTGATTTGTTATTTTGTCTTCTCTGCTGGCTTAGAAGAAAGCCAAGACTAGGTAGACAAACTGCTGGTGCACTGGGGTTCATTGCCTTGCTTTTAGAGGAGAAGAGTGCTAGGGATGCAGGGCACAGCAGGACAGTTGGAATGTCACATTCCCTTCTCCAGAGCTCAGCTGCAGCAGCAGGCAGCTGTCCTCTTGCTGCACTCTAGAGGCAGCAGGGTAATGTGATGTGCTGGGCAGTAGAGACCTCTGAACTTAGAATTTGCTGCTCTTTAGATCTATTCTACCTGTGTTGCTCTAAGCTCAGGGGAAATCATCTTTATTCACCAGTCCAAAACAGATCTGGCACCACAAACAAAAGGCAAATTGAGTAAGCCTCAATTAAAATTAAAGAGTGATTGCCTGAGAAGAACTATTAAGTAAAACCCCCCAAATGACATTATATTATCCTGAGCAAGGAGTGAAATGACCAAGCTGAAGGGTCGATTTTCTAAGGTTGAACGACTGGTGCTGTTTGTGCCAGGAGCCAGGTGGCAGGTTCAGAGCACTGGTGGCTGTGGCTGTGCCAGTGCAGTGCCAAATGGTTTTCCTGCTTAGCCAAAGCAGAAGGCTCACAGATGATGCTCAAAGGCTGATGGCATTCCTCACCTGGGGACTTAGCTCTGTGGTGGTACTCTTGTGATGGATCTGGCATCATCATTGTAACATAAAGAGTGGTTTTCAGGTAAAAGCAAGGAGATATTTCCTTTTCTGAGCAATGAGTTTCACAGATCTTGTCCAGCTGACTGCATCGTGCAGGATAGATGTCTGAAGCTTTTGGTAGTTCTAGACAGAAGTCTTATTTCCCATTCTGTTCAGTGAGTGCTAAGAGGAGAAAGGAAGATATCCACTAACCTAAATCCTTAATAAGTAACACTGAATTCTCTTGACAATGGACATTTTTTTCATCTGAAGAAGGCTGGAGTACAGATGCTGTGTTCTTGACAGTGACTGATGGATGCAGCTCAGAGTCTAAACTGTAAACTGGCTTTCATATTGATTAAAATGTATTTGTGTACCTTAAAAGTTTGATCTGGTGAGCACAGATGAATTTTCACATATAAGTAAATGAAACATGTTGAAGTAGAAAAATGAAACAATAGTTTTGCCTATATTTGGGGTTCAGTCTGTATCCCTGATCTATCATAAATGAAGTTGTACCTTTAAAAGCAGCTGCTAAAGTAAAGATTTTCATTTGACGTGAGAAGCTGAAGCATGTTTCTCCTCTTAACAGGTTTTTTTTCCCTTGGAACCAGCACAGTTACTGTCAGATAGAAGTTCACTTGAGTTTCAGAGGTACCAGACTGTGCTATAGTGTAAACACAGCTGCTGTTGAGTAAAATAGCTTCAGTCTTCTCTGAAGTATACAAGTTCAGTGTTAATGCAATAATAGATGCTTATTTCATTAACTGTTAGTCTGCCTGTAGCCTTCCTTGGCAGACTAAAAGGATGAAGTTCACCATGTGCTTGGCCTTCCATTAACTGATAAAGGATGCACATGGGGGGTAATGCTGGAGCTTCCCTGGGAAAACCTGCATCTGCTCGTCACCCAAAGGGTTGGATAGAGGGGGAATTCCTTCCTCTGATTGTTGTGTTGGAAGAATACATGCAATGATGTTACTTATGCTGGTTAGGTTAGTTTATATAACATGCCATTGCTGTTGTGTGTACTTCAAATATCAGCACAGATAAGGTCATCTCAAGTTCAGCACTGAGTGGGAAACTGATCAGGAGCAATTAATCAAGTACTGGTGAATGTTGATGGACATGGCCCCTCCAGGTCCTTGGCAATACTGCTGGTGTCAGGGAAGCAGAGGTAACAGCCATCTGTATAGAAATCCTAATTATTTTTTTTTGGTCACTGTATGCTTCTGTGTTTCCTGTGCCTCTTTTTCTAACTGAGAGAAGGTGTTGTAGGTTTTTTTGGGTTTTTTTTAGCTTATGGAGGACAGATTATTTAATGCATAGTAAAATGGCATATGTGATGTGATGCAGCTTAGCTGATAAATGAGAATCTCTGCATGGCTGTGCTTATTTCAGACAATCTGGGCATAATGGTTCTCTCATCAGAACCAGCTTTAAGGAGACTGATCCCACAGAAGTGTCTCAGTTTTGCAAGTTCTTGAATTTAAAAAGTGAAAATGCAGTATGGAATTTTGTCCTTAGGGTAGCTAAAATACAATTTAAATGAAACAGGTCGACTTTGTGTGTGCAACCATCCAATGACCAAATATGTAGAGCTTGTTAAATACCAACATTTAATTTATATAACAAGGCTGAATTCCCTCATGCTGGTTGTGAATTGGTATTTTTGAGGACTGTGGTGTGTAGATCTCCTAGAGCTGTAGGAGCACTGCTCTTCTGTTTACAGCACAGAACCTCTGGAGCAAGTGAGTGATGCATTGAGGGTGGGTGGAAAGCATTGAGAGCAATCAGCTAGAAGGGGATAAAGGGTTTCAAGGCTTCCCAAACATTATTTGGGACTGATACCCAAAGAAATCAGCTGTTGCTGTAAGTGCAGGTAACCTGAAAATACGATCCAAACTCCTGTTTTGCACTTCATAACTCACTGAAAGCTGCTGTGTAACTCCAAAGTCAAGTTGCATTGATCAGCCATGTCCTAGATGACACAGCTGTCTTGCCATGGCTTCTCCTGGCACAATACCTGGGGAGATTCCCAAAATGTGAGAGCCCCAGAACGGTGCCAGACTGCTGTGCTGCTCCATGGCTGCGGGACAAGGTCGTGCTTGAGCCTCTGCTGCACATCCCTTTTCAGCAAAAGCACAGTCACTGACCTGTGTGCTGAATGCTGCCAGTGCTGGTGTTGCCAGTTAATGCCTGCTCGAGAACTTGGGGGAGTTCAGGTGAATCTAGAAAGTAAACATTTTCTTACTGGAGCTCCATAGTTTCTGGTCTGTGCCTGGATATTTCCTGTGCTCCACTGGAACGGAGCCGCTGCTCCATCATCCTGTGGAGTCAAAGCACACTGTGTGACAGCCAGGATGATGGGACACTGACAGGCTTATACATAACTGAAGATTGGAAGTTTCATTCATCTCTGCTGTTAGAATTGAATACTGTACGTGATCAGGAAGATGAAGGGGGTAGTAGTTGTTTATAAATCTTAGAAATAAAGGTTTAGCCTAGACACGGTCTCCTCTTTGGTTTGCTGTGTGTTTGTCCCCATGGAAAGATTAGTGTGGGGTAGGGATCAATGAGTGGGTGTGGAACTACCTTCTTCAGAGTAGTGCAGCCTTATTTTGCCTAAGTTATGAGTGGAACTACAGCAAAGTTACAAAGAATGTTCACAAGTCTTTTAAGAACATGTAAGTGGTGAAGTCTGGAAACAAACATTTTGAGATACATTTCCTTGTTCCTTGCTGAGGCTGAGCCCTGAGGAGCTGTTATTCTCAAGAAAAGCCTGACCTCTTCTTTCAGGTTCCTCCTCTTTCTTTAACATCAAAGGTTCTCATAGCACATGTTGAGGCAAGAACTTATTTGGACATTTACTGTTAGTGCTTTGATTTTTGCTCTCTTCATTGCTGTTCACTTGTTTGTGAAAGCAGTAAAATGAATTTCCAAGTCTTTTGCTGAAGCGTTGGTGGGCTTGGTCCCCAACTTCTTCACGGAAATCTCTGGACTAGCTGGTTAATGTTTAAAGAAGGAAATTTTGTTTCTGAAGCAACTGTCTGTTTTCGAGGTGCTTATTCATCCTTTTCCCTTTGGTTTCTCTGATCCTGGGGGTAAAACTGCAGTGATTGCTTTTATTGACCCCCCTCTTTTCCCTCTTCTTTCCCTCGCTCCCCCTCTCCCCAGCTGTGTGTGTACCAGGGGGAAGAGCCTAACACCCTTTCCTTCTTGAGGCTTTTCTTATCAAATTTAAGTTTTTCAGGCATGATACTCCTTTAAATATGTATGATCTAATGTGTCTGTGGTCAGGGAATTGAGTGGTGCTAAAAGTGATCTTGTTGTCTGAGGAATATTCTGGTGTTTGCTCTTTATAATCCAAGCAGCACTAAGGATGGAACAGTGCTATTTCTAAGGAAGGAGTGAATCTCCACCCTCAAAAATGCAAAAAAAGTAACTGGTACTGCTGAGTGAACATGTGTAAGATAATGTTTAAAAGCCCATGGAAAGAAAAAGCGTTCAAAATCTGCCTCTCTCAAGATTTCAGAGTAAGGTTTCAATAATAAAAGCTCCTGCAACCTTGCCTGTTACATTTGCAGCATCTGAAGTGCAAAGGAACAGTTTTTGAATGTTCTGACTCCAGCATTGCAAGGCTGCAAGAGCATTGTGTTTGGGTTTGTTTTGTGTTTTTTTAAGTAAAGTGCTTTCCCAGTGATCCCAGCTCCAGAGCTGCCAGGTGTTAATTTAACCTTCCAGTTCATGATTACATCTTTTTGACCTGCTTGGTAAAAGCTGCTTCTTTATGGGGTTCTCCTTGGAAATCCTTGCTTCACTATAAAGGCTGATTTGCTGTGATGTCTGTCTCCCTTACCTCACAGCAATGTTTTTCTCTCCTTCCTATTTTGATAGCTCCAATTTTAGAGAGCTGCAAGTTCTAACCTTGTTTTGCTTGGCGGGTGAGCAGCCTCGATGCAGTTCACTGCCACTGCAACCTTACTGTGGCTCATCAGCATCTTCACCTTTGCCTTCTTGCCTTGAGCACTTAGACTTTAAAAATAGCCTCTCCTCCTATGGCAAAGCCTCCTTTACCCTTCACTCTGAGAATTAAAATTAATATCACTTGGACACATCTAAAAGTGAAAGGTGCCATTTTTCTGTGGAAAAGAAGTAGCTTACACAGATCATCTATGGCACAAAGGTATGAAATAAGTTTTGTAAAATTAAAATTCAGGTGGGGGAATATGCAGATTGCCTTATTTGAATATTTAAATGTTCTGTAGCTTTTTGATGACTGCTTTATCATTGTTTTCCATATATATGCAATGATGCTCGTTTACAGCCTTCCCCAATCAGTTATACAGCAAATACCACTGCTATAAATAAAATGTCATTTGCAGGAGACAGAGTTTTGGAAGTTAAATGAGGAAGAAATATTAGCTGTGATCAGCTGGTCAGGATTTTCTCTACAGGATTATTAAAAGGAGTGGTTGAAATGTGGATTTTCCATTCCTTTTTGATACTAGCCAAGGAATACTTAAGGCTTTCGGATACTGTTTCAGAAAGATTGTCCAAGAGAAAAAAATAAGTCTGGGGATGTTATCTCATGTTGCAGCTTAGTCAATGTAGTATTTGGCAATCAAAAAGCAGCAGTGCTGCTTGTCACCATCCCTGGCCGTGCAGTCTCGCCCTCCTCTCTGCCATGGCTGCTGTCTTAATCCTGCAGTCAGCTGTTTCTTCTCTCCAGCAGGAAACTAATAGCTGTTGGTTTTTTTTTTTGCCTTGTTCTTTTCTTGGTCAGATCATGCTTTGGCTTGTTTGGTGCTTCTGTACTGTCTACTAAATAATTCAGATATTTCTGTCTAGTTATTCAGTATCACTGGCTTTGCTTTTAGCATTTGAGTGCTATCAGTAAATTCGTATTTGTCACCATCAGGGAAAATACACATATTTTTGCTGTTGCACGCTGAAGCCCCAGCAGAATCTGCCAGATGCTCCACTTGAGCAGCTCACACAGGCACACCTCAGGCTGATCCTGCTTCTGCCATGGGCTTTCCTGCACCTGCAGGGAAATCATGTAACCTCCTCTGCAGTTTTATCATGTCTCACATGGGAGTGATAGATCCTGCACTGGGCTGGGGAGTCTTGTCGAATCAGTCCTAAAGTAACTTAGATTAGATTAGTTTGAGGTGATTATACTCCAGACTTCCTCATCAGCAACACTATCTTTGGAAGATATGGAGCAGCTCAGGTCAGAATGCATCTCGTGGTAACAGCACAGGAGGTGTTCAAGAGTGCACAGGAGACCTATGAAACAGATTGGGGATCAAAGTAAAGATCTGTTGAACCCAGACTGCAGAGAGCTTTTTCTTGTGCAACTGGTGGAACTTAGGATGTAGGATAACCTGCTCACAGCACTTATTTTTATACGGGATCTTTCAATATGCATTGTAGGAAGTTGAAATTTGCCTCATCTAGGATTTCTGACTTGAGGTGATAATTTTTACTCAGTGGTTGAGATGGAGAGTGACTCTATTTAATAAAAGTGGAATTAGAAGTTCTTATATTCACATTTGGAGACTTGAGCAGAGGAACATAGGCTTTGAGATACGTTCCCCAGTGGTGCCCATGCATAGTAGAATCGTGGTTTTGGTTTTGACTTCCCCTCAATTTTAGGGTGATAATTGACATTGATGTTTTGACTCTTAAGTGCCTGTGAGTAGGAAATCACTGTAGTCCTGGCAAGGATTAATGTCTGATGGTATATAGGTACATGCATTGAACTGAGCTGGTCTGCTGGGGAGGAGCAGAAGGGAACATACCTGTACAGAAGAAGTCAGATGTGCTGCTGTTTAATTTTCTGTGCTGCTGGTGTTTGTGTGCAGTGCTGGGGGAGGACTCTGGGAAGGGTGGGTGAGTCCCAGGTTGCAGGAGCTGTGAGGAGGAGGAGGAAGGGGTGTCCTCACTTGCTGCTCCCTGTGCCCAGGCTGGCAGAGCAGGGCTCTGTCTCTGTGTCTCTCTGCAGATGCTGTGCTGGTGCTGGCACCTGCTGCCTGCAGAGCCATTTGGGAATGTTCCAGGGCTGCTCTGCTCCTCAGACTTGCCTTGCACAGCAATGCAACAGCGAGATTAAGCTATGACAATAAAAACCTGAGGCACACAAGTCCTGAAGCGATGCTGGGCTTTGAAACATGGGTTTGTGAAGAAAATGACAGGGCAGGCCCTGAGACCTGACCCTTCAAAATTTGTAGGCTCATTTATTCAGGTTCCATCTGAAATGAAGAGCTGCTTCTCAGCAGTTCTGAAAGCAAGGCCTGAGCAGTGATGGCCTTGATGATGAGGTGGCTTTGTAGAGTGTGGTCAGTGTGTGTTGGGTGTGGTTGTCACCTTTGAGAGTCCTTTTAGAGTCCTCTTTCCTCTTAACCTTCTTGCTAGTAGGTGCCACAGGGTCCATTTGGGGAAAATGAGCTCAGATGTCACTTTCCAAGGGCCACTTCTGCAGCCACAGGCTTTCCCTGTTTGTTTGCCTGGTCGGTGCCCTGTCCTGGCCACTCAGGAATAAGTTAATTCCTCTGTAAGGAAAATCGTGAGTTCTTCGTCTGTTTTGATGCAACTTGATTTGTTGTGATGACTGCTTTTGCTAAAACTGTATCCTATTTGCTTTTGCAGCTTTTATTAGCAATCATGGAGGGATTTTTTTTTACTGCCACTGCTTGTTAAAATAGGTTTTCTGTCTCAGACAGTTTGATTTGCAGTTGCATCTGTCTGTACAGATCTTACGTTCAAATATTATTAGTGGGCATAAAAACAAAGATGCTATGATTAAGGGTTTTTTAATTGAAATTACATGATACCAACATGATACATAGATTGGAATTACATGATACCAACACTGCAAGCTTTGAAATAAGTTCTTTTCCATCTTAATTTTCACTCCAGCCTGCAACTGACAATTTGACTAACAGATTGCTTGTCCAAGGAAGAGGGCCTGGTGATCCATGTATGCAAAGAAATATAAATGAAATGCCACTCCCTTTGTTTTCCCCTAGTATGAGTGCCAATATTTTAAAAATAGGAACATAAAGCTCAACATCTGAGTCAATTTCTGAACCCAAATCTGAGTTGTCCTGTGGTTGTGGTGGCATTCAAGGGAGAGTTGCCCTTTCAGAGTGTAGCTTATGGATGAAAAATGAGTGTAATGTATTATTTTTTTCTGTATCGGGTACCATTTCAATGGCATGACAAAAGAAGGAAACAGGTAGGAGTGTGCTTTTACATACAAAAGACATTTTATGTCATGGATTTTTTCTTAAATGTCTTATTTGCAAGATACCTCCCTCCCCCCCGCCAGTCTTCTCCCTTAATTGTTGTATTGTCTGCAGTGATGACATCCATTAGTTGGTTCTCTGAAATAGGAGTTCATTTTCAAAGAAGGATTTGGGAGGTTGTGCCGAGTTTCTTTCCCTTCATGTGACTTGAGTGCTGAGTCAAGTTGAGTATCCTGTTCAGATTTTAGTCAAAGATTTCCCTCTAACATATGCACAGAATAGGCGTCGGCAGCAAAGACTTGTTTGAATAAATTGAACCTCGTGGCAGTGTTAGGGAACTATTTATTGTAACTTTGTGAAGACTGCATTGACCTTCATATGTTGTCTGCAGGCCTGACATCCTTTGTAGATTGAAATTAGTTTCCAAACCTGGTGTTCTGAGGTTTCTCCAGTAATTCTCATGTTTCGGGCACTTACAGATTAATTTGTATCTCTGTTAATTGCATCAATGTACGTGCGATGAGGGAACTTTTTGATTTAAAACACTTTTCTCTCACATAGTGGATGGGCTTCTCAAAGGGAGTGTAAAGGGTTCCATCCTCTGCTGGCAGATTAACTCTTGCCTATCACTATGTCCCATGGAATTCCATACTTACATTCACCAGGGATTCAGATCCAGAGGTGGAAGTAATTTTCTTTCTATCTGAGTACTCTATTTTATCTCACCATGAATCATACTACATTTTACTGGTGGAATATTTGCTTGTTCATGCTGCTTGTCTTTGTACGGAGGATAAGAAGCTGCCAGGCTGTTGTCTGGGACTTGGGAGCAGCAGGAACTTCACGTTTTTCCTTCATCTTCTTTTCCAGCTTGTAACTTCAGGCTGTTATAGTCATGCAATAGGACATGAATTTAAAAAAGCAACAATGGAGACAGAGCAGTCTGTTCTGTCTGGTTTCTTTATTTGGCCCATAACCCCCAAAGTGCTTGTAGTCTGCATGCCATGAAAGTAGATGAAGAGAGCAGAATAATGCTGAAGATTTTGCATTTAAAAAAGAAAAACGAGCCTTAAGGACTTGACAGAACTCCCGACTATCTTAAACATTAGAGGCAAGTTGTATTTAACAGCTCCTATTTGCAACCACTTACAAACAAAAGGGAATTTTTGGGACGCCCTGTTGTGTGTTATTCCCCTGTCAAGTCAATGCACTCTCTGGCCAGTGGCATTTAAATTAGCTGGGAATAGAGCTGTGACTTTTACATTCTCACCTGGACTTAACCTGCAGTCCCATGGAAGTTGCTTTACTGGCTGGGTAGCACAGCGTGGGTTGGAAAGTCAGATCCTGTAATTTGTTGAGTGGACCTGTGTGTTTCAAGTTTCATTAACCAGACTTCCCAGTTCTAGGTGTGTTACCTGGGTGGTCAGGCAGATCCAGGCACTGAGTCAAATCCTGAAAGCCACTGGACTTCAGACAGGGGTCGGGATTGGAAAACAGACAGAAATTGACCTAATCTAAGTGGAAAATATAAACATCACGTATGGTGTCAGCAAAATTTTGATAAATAGATTATTGTTTGTTGTTTTTTTCTGTGATGTACAATAGCTCTGTTTAAAGATCAAGTTAAAGGTATGAGCACTGATCCCATTTTGTGACCAAATCAATACTCCTTTTCTCTGGTAAATATTTGTATGCTAATAAAATGTACATTCAGAGACATCTCCATTATTTCAAGGCAGAAAGGACTGCCAGGCTGTAACCTTTCAGTCTGCTGCGAGGTTCCTGTTTATTTGACTGTGTAATGCCAGCACTTGCTGTATTTAACCTGAGGTGAGGGGCTCTGGTTCCCTGGAGCAGCGTCCCCCTGCCCTGTCCTGCTGCTGTTCTGGTGACACAGCCACCCTGTCCCTGCAGGCGCCTTCGCCTGGCTGCAGGCAGGGAGGGGCCGGGAGCACAGCTGGGATGCTGCTGTGGGACTGCATTGCTCAGACACCAGTCCGGGTCCTGGAGGTGTCTGTGCACCAAGACCAGCAGTGTTCAACCCTGTAAATACCTGTGGGGTTTGCTGGCTCAGTGTGCACAGGGCAGCCTGTGCTGGTTGTGCCCACCTTGATGGTGGGCGTTGGGTCGGTGCAGGGGAGCTGGCACAAGCACATCCCTTTTCTTTTGAATAAACCCTTGGAACAGAAAGAACACGTTTCTTGATGCATTGCAGTGCAGTGGTGCAGGCTGGCTCAGCATCCCCTGCAGGGCTGCTTGCTTGTGGTTACTTCCATGTAGAAGGTGTGAAGCGTGTTCCAGAGCCACACAACTCTCTGTAAGCCTGGCCTGCTCTTGGTGGCAATGGCCTGGATACTCCACAGCAGATTCTTTGCCCCTTTGATATCTTGCAAGAATTTCTTTGGGAGTGTAAGAACAGAAGGTGTGTTCTTTAAATGCACTTCTCTTTGAGGAGTCTCAGCATTGCTGTTGCAATGGAATGGATGAACCTGAGTTCTCTTCTGCTAAAACAGATTTAATGGGAGCAGCATGGAGTTGTTAGGGCTGCTGGTGTGTGAGTAGAGATTTCAGTGCAGGTGTAAGAGAAATTACACTAAGTTTTAATAATGAATCCAACTCTGGTGATAGTTCCTATTTGCATTTATATATGTATATAATCTTCATGTTCAATGATATCAGCAGAGTTTTGCTGTTTAGATAAGACAACCTAAAGGAAACCTTGGTGGTCCTACTCGCATTAAAGGTGATTCAGTGGTTTTTTTGTCTTTGATAAATCCTGCTGTTTTTCACAGACTGACTGTTTCATTTGTGTGTATAAAAATAATGCTTTAAAGAATTGCAAGTCAGCCAAAGGTTTCTGTTCTCCACATTGGCTGGGATAATTCCTTCAGCAGCTGTGACTAATGAAATTGGTAGTATTTTTATTACTTTGTTATAGAGGCATCAAACTTTATTTTGCCTATCCGTAGTCTGCTTTCTGGGCCTTGCAGGTCTTGGAAAGATTTGGAATGTGCTAACAATGCTGAGCCAAGGCTTCTGTGACAGGTAGTTTTCTTTCCTACAGAAACAACCAAAACTGATTTTTTTTCTTGTCACAGAACAGCAATTAAAATGGCTTGAAAATCTGGAATTTCAGCATAAATTGGAGATTGTAAGAAGTCTTCCACTTTGTCTTTTGTTTGTGGGAGGTCAGGTACTAGGAAGGCTTGTGAAATACTTATTTTGTTTATACAACTGAAAGTTAGAAAATATCTGAAACGTTATCCAGGCTTCCAGCTGATAGGGACTAAAGAAGAGGAGACAAAATTATAAGGAAGTCCTTAAACCCTATTTAGACTCTAAAAGGCTTGGAGAACTAGGAGCTTGCATGAAGTATGGGACTCTGGAGACCCTTTCTTGGAGAAGTAGGATGCCTGCCAAGGGCTCCAGCAGGGAGAATGGCAGGAGGATGGAGCAAGAGAAAAGGGCATAGATGTGTGTACAATAATACTTTGCTTCCCAAGAAAATATTTTTCATGTCATGTCTGACAGAAGAGTTGATGTGGTTGTTGAATGACAAAACATGTGTAGTATTCCATGTGGCAGCTGAGACAGAGGCTGGGTTTGTGCCCACCCTGCTCCTGCACTGTGTCATGGGAGTTAAAAATCCCTCAGGTGTGGGAGAGGAGATGGGCAAAGCCTTGGTGGCTTTGAACACCCCTGTGCTGGTGTCTCCCACCCTCCTGCAGCTCTGTGGGGTTTGGGGAGCTGCTCATCCAGGTGCAGCAGCAGTGATCCTGCAGACACTTGCTGATCTGTGAATCTTAAGCAGTTCCTTCACAGGTATTAAAGATTTCCTACACCAGATGCTCTTCTGAATGTTTGTTTGCTTTTGCCTCTCTCAGCCCTGATTTCAAGGGTGAGATTTTTGTTCAAAGGAGGCAGAAATCTGCCATTGTGCCTGATGGAGGTGTTGCTGATCTGCTGATCTGGCAGGTAATCAGCTGTATCCTTCCACCGAGCAGTGCTAAGCAGTGCATAGTCAGTCTCTGGCATTTTCCCCCAAAAGGATGGGGCTGTTTTAGGGAAATGTACTGACCCCAGTGTGGGAGTTTGGGTATTTCTCTAACTGCGAGTGTATTGCTACAAAAGGGTGAATGAAACTCACACTGAATAGCTTGAAAATTAATGTTCTCCAGCACCGTTGATTTTGGTTCTGGTTGAGAAATTTGCACAATATATCTTGTTTTGTGCTGAAAACACTTCACTAAGAGTGATATGAAACTCGCCAGTATACCTGGAATGCATTTCACAAAAATGTTTATCAATCAAGTACTACACGTTGTGAGTTGAACCTAAAATTAAGTTGGCTCCTACCCGAATAGTTCATTGCATTGGATTCTTTTTGTGCTGTATAATTTTTTTTTTAAATAAAACAACTTAAGTTGTTATCCAAGAATGTCCTTTCCATTTTTGACTTTGTTCTGTCAGTGAGGAGCGGGCAGTCTCAGTCAGGCTGGGTGGAGTCTGTCCTGTGAGCGGGTGCAAATGTGTTTTCCAAAGGGCTGATGTTTTGGGGCTGGCTTATCTCCTAGGGCAGAGGACCCCGTGCAACTGCATTTCTGCCTTAGATCTGCTCATACATTGATAAGGTGTGTGGCCTGGAGTACCCAGTCGCACACAAATCTCGATTCCAACCTGCTCCCCTTTTCCCCTGGAGCCACTATCTCATCTCCGTGTAGCAAAAGAGCCAGCTGAGACCTATATTCCTGATTGACTGTAGTGTGTTAGATTAGGAAAAAGGTTAAAAAGAAGCGCTTGGAGTTGTGGGGGTTTTTGTAGGCTGTGGGAATTGCTGGTTTGTGCAGCAATAGCAGAAGCAGAGGCAGATGAGGTGTGGGTTGGAGGTTTTGCAGGGCAGCATCAGGAATTAGGGGTGAGGAGGTCTGTGCCCTGTGGTTTGGAGCTCTGTCCTGTGCAGCGCCAGGATCGGGCCCGCCGTGAGTCCTGGGGAAAAAAAATCCTTACAAAAAGCTTTTAGGAGAAATGCACGTGTCATTTCCCCTCCGAGGAACGCATGATTACCATTTCCCGGGGTGAAAAAGCACGGGTGAATGAATGGGCACAGGGACCAGGAGGACACCGAGCCGCTCTCCTGCCACCCCCGGGAGTGACAAAAGGAGGTGATGTCGCCTGCCCTGCTGGCCCAGGAGCAGGTTTTGGGGAGCGGAGGTGCAGCTGGCAGTGCTGCAGGAGCCCTGCCCTGCCCTGGCACAGCTGCCCAGTGCCCAGAGCAGCTCCGTGCTGGACGCGGCTTGCAAATAGATCCTACTGGATGCCTCTGCACGAAGGAATTCGCTGAAACCTGATCCTTGCTGGAGCTCCGGCCCCACTCCTAAGGGGTGTCTCCTGTCCCCATTGTCCCGTGCGCCTTTGTTTTAAAATAATATTAAGCCTCAGACACCAGCTGATTTACTTTAATTCAACAGCCAACTTATGTTTGATTTCTTTTCATATTCAAGTGAGCCATCTGGCTTTAATGAACTGTAACTGTTTTTAATGCTACCTCCAGTTGCTAACATCTGAATATTTCATGTGCTGAAAGGAGATTTGAAATGCAGAAGTGAGACTGAAGAGTCCAAAGTATTTCCAAAGCAGCTCTGTTCCAGCAGCACTTATGCTCCACTTCCCTCGAGATTTATCAAAAGATAATCTTTGGGGTGCCAGACTGTGAGCAGCAGCCATGGTGGGTGCTAATTACAAGTGCTCTCAATTTTGTGTACATAAAACACCACAACTGCTTATGAAACCCTGAATAACAACCAAACTTGACTTGGGCAGAATATCAATCAGCTTCAACAGGAGCTAGCAGTGTTTGGCATCTTCTAAATCAACAGCCTCTTTGGTGTTTTGGGTTTGGTTTTGTGGGTTTGTTTTGGGGTTTTTTCGTGGGGAGGGTAGTGTCCTAAATATCCTCATGTTGCAAAAAATAAAAAAAAAAAAAGGAGTGTAGTTGCATCACATAGTTTAGTTATAGAAGCTAATTGAGAACTGTGTCCCATAAACTGAAAATAGCTTAATTGCAGTTAATTCTGAGTATACTTTGCCAGGGCTACACTATTCTAAAGCAGTGGCATATCCCCAGACTTGTTGGAATATGTGCTTTGCTCACAGCATTGCCTTTGTTTTGGCTTAGCACTGTGACAGCTGATAGACTTGGGATAGGCCATTACCAAGGCATGTTTTGATTAATGATTAAAAAGTGTTTTGTTGGTTAGTTCCTCTCTGTGTGCTGAGCATCGTGCCAGCGACATCCTCTTCCAGCATCCCTTTATAAAAGATGGAATAGATGGAAGCTCAGCCTGTGTAGGGAGAGGATAGTCTGGGAGCATGTGCTTGAGTTTCCTTACCCTGCACTGCTTTGTCCTGTGAGCCTGGAGGAACTGTGAGGAGCCAGTGGAGAGTGAGCAGGGAGCCTGTGCTGAATTTGTCAGCAACTTTCTCACAGAGGCAGAGCTGGGTTGGGAGTTAACATGTGACCTTGTAGTTACATGCTGAGCACAGACCTTCTGAGCTGGAGTGGAGCAGGTTAGAAGCATACAGCACAAACTGGCAACTGGGTTCCATTCCAGACACTTTCCTGTGAAGCTATAATGAATAGAAGTTATTAGTATCTTCTACACAGTAGATTTTTGTGGCATTAAGCTGCCATTCAATAGGAGCTCTTAATGATAACTCTTGCTGCTCTCAAAAAATTTTTTTTGAAGTTGGCTGTAGTTTTGGTTGTACTTGAACTTCCTACATGACTGAGCACTGCTGCTGGATATTTTATTCTATTAAAGTTTGTTGTTTTATTTGTGTGTGAAGGAAGCTACCAGTGTTGTATACCTCTAAGGATTATCAGGTAGTCTGCATAGACACTATAGCTGTACAAAACTCAAAATCAGAGACTTTTCAAATGTGTAGGACTTCCTTTTTATAAGCCAAATGTGTAGGACTTCAAATGTGTAGGACTTCCTTTTCATAAGCCATAAGTTATTCAAAATGTGTTCATTTCAGAAGCACAGCCTGTGTTTTTTAGAACCTGATTTTTAGTCTTCTATATTATTTCAGATATCTCAAATAAAACAGGTGCTTCACAGACATTTAACAAGAATGCAAAGGCTTTTTGAAATTACCTTTTCCTTACAAGAATTTTCAAGCCAATAATCTTGGTTTTATGACCACTCATCTCTTTGATTTTTGTAAAGATGTCAGCCAAAGTATGTTAGTTGTAAAGAAATGTGTTACCTAGACACTAATTTACTATACAACTTGTAAAGAAACAAAACTTGGGGTTCACTGCTAATGAACTGGTGGTCTTGCTTTAGACCTGTTTTTACCTATTTTCTAGCATTCATAATGGAATAATTATTTAATTGCTAATAGGAATAGGTTTGTAAATTGGATATTAGGAAGAAATGCTTTCCTGTGAGGGTGGTGAGGCCCTGGCACAGGTTGCCCAGGGAAGCTGTGGCTGCCCCATCCCTGGAATGTCCAAGGCCAGGTGGGATGGGACCTGAGCAGCCTGGGACAGTGGAAGGTGTCCCTGCCCATGGCAGGGGGTTGAAGGAGATGATCTTTGAGTTCTCTTTCAACCCAAACCACTCACTCTAGGATTCTATCTTAAAAGTAGCTAAAGATCCCATGAAGGTTTTCTTACCAGTTGTTCCTTTCAGGTGTTTTCCAGGATCCCTCCTTGAATGTCCCGGCTGCCTTTGAGGGCGGGAGGCGACTGATGAGCAGCACACAGTGACAGCCTTGGGCTGCCTGATCTGCCTGCTGGGAACAACCCCTGGGCTCCTGTGGAGATGAATGGAGAACAGCAGTATGATGCAGGTAACGGTCCAGCCCAGCCCCCTGGCCAACTTTTCTGAAAATATTAGCAACGTGGAAGAAAGATGAGCACAGTGAGTGTCCTGTAGTGCGTGTGCCTGGTGCTGTACACAGGCAGGAATTCCAGTGTCACAGGCTCTGGGTTGTGTTCTGGCTGTGGGGCTGTCATGGTTGTGTTTGTTACTGCTCTGTATCAGAGCAGGGTGTATCACTGGCTTAAAGGGAAACAAAATCTGGCCCAGCTTGGTGGTTGTGTTTTCAAGAAGCTGTGACTTTCCTTTTTGTGGTACTGCTATGAGAAGGGCTTGTGAAGGGCTTGGTGGTGTTAACACATTATTTTAAGGCATTTATCTTTCAGAGTGGTTAATACCTAGTTCTGTTCTTGTGTTCATCTTCTTCTTAATATTTTGGCAAGCTTTTGCTGCTGGTTGGAAAAGTCAGATAACTGAAGCTGTTTGCTGCCATTGTAATCTGTCCTGTTTTTCTGAAGTGCCTTGGTGTGTCCTCTTTGATAGGCTTGTGATATCAATACCTAACCTCCTGCAGAGTGGTTTATTATGATAAATCAGCTCAGGTTTTGGATCACCTTGGAACACCAGGCCAGGAAGAGTGTTAGTCTGGGATGGCTGGGAATACTAACAGCTTTCTGAAAAGGTTCTGGAAATGTGGGGGTAGGGACCATCCATTTGCTCTGTCTTGCCTGCCACGGGTTGTCCCTTTTCTTTGAGGAGGTCCCTAGCTATTACAGTTTATATAAAGCAAATTTTAATTTGTAATTATCAGTGTAAACAATTGGATGAAGATTTTATCTGAATATTACTTTCCTTTGGTACTTTTCCAACAAGCTGCTATTCTCATAGGACAATTCACTATTGGTAATTTTTATACCTGTACTTTATGTAAATCTAATTGTTGTCAGTGTTGCTGAAGAAATGTTAAACATAATTTTAATCTATAGTGCTTTTTAGGAGAATGCTATCACCTGGTTTATGATGCTGAAATATGCTTTTTGATTATTAGTTACAGCAAGTCAGTCAAGTTGTTGGCAATGTTACATCCTCAAATAATCAAGAAAAAGCATCATGGATGTGGATGTAGAATTTCTCCTGGCACATGCAAATACTTTTTCCTTGCCTAGTGGAAACTGCAGGCTTCTGTCACAGAGTGTAAGGAAGGGAGGGGAAGAGTGAGGAGTTGTTTACATGGTCAGCAGTGGTGTGTCCACAGGCTGTGATAGCACACATAAGGTTGGTTTTAAGACCTTGGTCTTAAAACCTTTATTGGCATTTTTCCATCTTCCTCAAAAAGTAGCAGGTCACAGAGTCCTCTCTCACTGTGTGCTTTTGAATAGCTGAGGAAAGGCTTGATACTGGCTTGAAATTACTCAGCAGCTATTTCCCTGAGCATCCTTTTGTGCCAGGTTTGAGTACAGGAGGCTGTGAAGAGCAAACAATAAATGATGAGAGCTTTACTTGCATTCAGAGATAGTTCCCAGCAAATGCCTGTGTAAGCATAAGCACATTGGTTTTGTTGTGCCCTCTAATATTGTTTTCTGAAGTGCTTTTGAGTTACACCAGTCCAAACCACTGCTGGAACATTGCCTTTGTATTCTTTGACTGATGTAATTTTCTTCCACTTAATGGTTTGCAGCAGCTTTTGGAGATTTTCCTCTGTTTTTCTGGTTTTACATTCAGGCTCTCTGGCTCCAAGAACCCAGACAGAGCTCAGGGTTGTTGGTTGTGATGCTCCTCTGCACTATGAGGGGAAAAGACAACTTTTATTCTTGTCACAGTCTTTCTCAACTCCTGAAATTCCAACCTGTCTTTATTTATTCATGGCCTCGCAGCTGGTGGAGATGAAAAAGATTAACTGTTATTAAAATCAGATTGAACTATATCTACATTTCAGGGTGAGAAACCTTTGGGTTAGCCTTACTGAAGTCTGCAAACCTTCAATTGTGATGTACTTAAATGTCCAATGTGACAGTCTTCAACTAAATCACATTAAAGATGCATGAAAGTTATTTGCAGTGAGAATTTAGCTCAAATCCAAAGATGAGAACAGCCTAGTGTAGACTGTTTCCATTTCAGATATTTCTAAGAGCTAATTTCCTTAATATTTCACTACATTCCCCAGTTCAAATGGTGTAATTCCATATTCTTTCTCTACCTGTATGTATCAGAGAGCAGCAGGATGTAATTTGTGATAAAATTCAGAAAGAGTAAGTGTTCCCACTAAGGCCAGTAGAAATAGTGACAACTGGGAAATGATGCACCTGCCTAGGAAACTGCTGATACTCTTAGAGAGAATTTTCTCACCCTCAAAGTGGATTAATATTCTCTACAGAACCTCTGTAGGACAATTCTCAGATTTTACTTAAGAAAACGTTAGCTTGATTTGAAAGTTCTTCTGACACAAACTGGTTGCATGGCAGGGCCAGAGAGATGGGAATTGTGTCAGGTTTCTTCCCCTGCCTTTGCCAAAGTTGTGCTTTGCCTCTGGGTGAAAGTGCTGCTCAGTCATCCTGTCTAATACAGAGAAATAAGGCTCCACGTAGTAGAAAGCTGAATTCATTTAGGGCTTGTAGCAATTAAGGATATGGGGAGAAAGAGAGAGCATAAATACGTACACCCATGCAGAATTAGATGAATAAATTGTGCTTTGGAATCAAATGCATTAAATATGGTTTTGCTTGTTGTCATCTGTCACACTGATTTGCAAGTTTTCTCACAGTAGCAAGAACCTCTGCTGTAAATGTCTGAGGTTTTATTGAACATTCTGAACTCAGACTGATCAGGGTGTTTAATGCAGACTTATGGCCCCTCAGGAATGTGAGACTTCATTAAAGTGGTCCTGTGTCTCCAGGGATCTGCTAACCTGTGAGGATGGAGCTGTGCAATAGGCTCTTGCAAAAAATACCAGCAAAAGAGTTCAAAGGCTTGATTTAAGCAGGGCCTGCTCTGCTGCCACTGTCCTGCCAATAAAACCAGAAAAGTGATTGGATTCTGACTCTGAAAGCCTTACCAGGGAGCTGGTCCTTTGCTGCACCTTGGGAGTGCTTCTACATTCAGATGTTGAAAAAGAGAGATTTATTTCGGGGGTTTTTCTTTGTTTATGTAGTGCTACCACATGCCACAATTAAAAAGCTAATTTACTGCTCTCACTGTGAATCTTCATACAGCATTTTTGCTTGGAGCTTTATTCTGTGAGCTTTTCCTGTTCCACATTGCTCCGGCAGGAGCTGTGCTAAATAACCTGGGGTGCTGTGGCAGGTTTGTGAGAAGCAGCAAACAGGATGGTTCAAACCATAGCTGAGCACAGCCCTCAGCTGGGTCAGCCTCCAAAAGGGAGGAAAATTCCCCATCTCTGTGGTGGAAGTGAGAGGCTGATCACCTCAATTGTAAAACCTTTGTAAAGTGTAAACACAAGCTGAGTTCAGCTTTTGTGAATGAATGAACAGAAAAAGTTGTGGGGCCTTTTTGCAGAAGTTTTGAAAAATCCCTCTGACTGAAGGAAACTCCCTAAAGGAAACGGTAAGAGTATGAAATTTGCCACGAGTGTTGGATAGGGATTTATGTTTTGTTGTTGGGTTCTTTTGTTGGGGGGTTTTATTTGTTTTCCCTATGAAAAATGGTTTTCTGAGAGAGCTTTGGCTGTGCTGCTGAGCTGTGCGTACAGAGCATCCTGAGCCCTTCTGAGCACAGCCCAGCCCTGCAAGGGAAGAGCTCCCGTGGGTGTGGGACAGGCTGCAGGACCAGGGATGAGCGGAATAATGACAGAGGAGCTGCGCTGGGATGCGCCGGGAATGGTTTTAGCCGCAGTTAAAGGCAGAGGGTCGCTGGAGCAGCAGGCGAACCGGCTTTCCTGGGAGCTCCTTGTCGCAATTAAGTGGCAACATAAGTTACTAATTGACCCTTTCAGTGTGTGAAGTGACCTGTGCCTCATTTAAGGAGCTTAACTGGCCCCGCGGCAGTTATCTGATGATAACGGGATTGAGGGCTCCGCGGGGCCGGGGACAGCCCCGGGTCCCTGCGGTGTTCCCGGGGGAGCGCCTGGCGAGCAGAGCCACCGCTCTGCTTTGCTTCCCTGCAAACAGTGTCACAGCGTGCAGGACCTGCTTTTTGGGGCTGCCGGGGAGCGCGGTTGTTGCTGCAGGCTGGTTTTTTGGTGGGAAGGGTGAGATGGTTTTCTTTGGGTGGGAGGAAGATTGGAATTCGCTCCTGGGTCTGACTGGCCAGAGCTGGTGTGTGTTCCCTTTTGATTCTGGAGCTGTGAACTTCAGTGTTTTTATGGTCATATAAAAATAAAATTCTCTTTAAATGAGTTGAGAAATCTTAATCTATTTTAACAACATTTTGCAATGAAATTGTTTTTCTTAGAATGGCTTGCAGCCAAAGCTTTGATCAGCTCCCCCCCAGTTTGCAAACAACTGTCGTCTGTGTCTTAACCTTTTATTCCCTCAAAAAATTTCTAAATAAAACTCCTTATTTATTTCTCCAGGTAATTCCTTCAGGAAGTTAAAAATTGTCCCTTAAAAGTGATGGTGATATTCAAGCTCTGAATCTTTTGAGCTCTTGGGCTTATGAAAGGCCAAAACAACCAGCTGTGGTTGGTTAAAAACAGACAAAGTTGGGTTCTGGAGAGATAAGAGCCTCTTTTAGAATAGATAATGTCATCAGCAAACAACAGCTAACTGAATATACATTTTTAAGTTTTGGGAAGTGATAACTCCTAGAATCACAATGAAAAGTCAAAGATGAGCTGAACCAGCAGTCTGAAGATAAAATGAACCTATTAAACTCAAGACTTGTAGGTTTTTAGTCTATTTAATGTATCTCAGACTTTTGGACAAATATTTGCCCCTTTCTATTGGAGGATTGGGAATTGTCCCAGAGCTTACTTAGCTTGTTAGCCTGTCCAGGGTCTGATAAGGACACGTGGTGGTAATTAATTAATTTTTTTTCTTAATGCGCAATGTTTCCTATGCGAACTACTGCTGCTGGAAAGATCAGTTCCCGCCTGTCCTAGGAGAGGCACGGGGTGTAGGAAATGCCGGTGTCCTGTAACCTTTGCTGAGCTCTCCTTGGGCTTGTGATACACAGAGATTTCTCTGTTTTCAAATATAAACAAGGTATCAGGTTTCCTGGTCCTGAGAGGGGGAAAGCTCTGTTGTTCATTCATAAAGACAGCTATGGTGCAGATGGTGGAATCAAGCCTGAAAATGAAAATGGAAGCTCTGCTCTTGTGTGCTGTCACTGCCACCCCCTCTTGCTGCTGAGCCTGAACCTCGTGTGTGGAGGTTAAAAATGCTGCTTGCATGGGCTGGGACCCTCACTGGCCATCCCACTGTGTTCCTGCAGGAAAAATGAACTAAATAGGGGACCTGAAATCCATCCTGTGCTGGCTTGGTGTCTTTTTAGCAAAGTGGGTACATGTTGGAGAAAATGGGAATGACAGAGCAGCGGGGAAGGGGGCCAAGCCAGAGCTGAAGGGGAGACCAGGGCTGGGGTACAGACTTGACAATAAGAATAGAAAATTTGACTAATCTGTAGTGTGGCTTATTACAGGTGCTTGCTTCCCTAACAGCCTGAGTGAGCTTTGAACTGTGGTTTGAGTGGTTTTAGCACATTTACGCTTTAAATGCATCCCATAATGAGGTTTTCTTGGTCTAAAGAAGCTGTTACACCTTACCAGCTGGGCTTTTAAAGTGACCAGGTTGAGTGGACTTTATTTCACTTATGTCTCAAGTTGTTTTCTTTAGAACTACCCTGAATCCCTCTCTTTGCTTTTGGTGTTTTAGAGCAGCTAAATGCATAATATCTAACTTTAAACAGAGCACAGTCGTATTTCAAAGGATTTTTTTTAGACTTTCTATTCAAATCTCTTACTAGTGGTACTGCTCTTTCCTGAGTGGCTTTTAATTTAGAACACCAACAGTCCAGTGTGCCTGGAGTTCTGAGTCTCTCATATTTCTTGATACAAATACAGAGCTCTTCTGCCTACATTTCCCTCTCACAAATTGTAAGCAAATTTGTGCTAAACCAAAATCCTCAGGATTCCACTTTTCCAGACCAAGTCCAGCTTAAAAGTGCTGTTCACAGGCAATGAAAGCCCAAGTAGTGTTGTCCATTTCTTGAAATGTGTTCACTGCACACTTGTGTACTCAGTCATTTGGAATTGAAGTGGGTTTTGCTGTGGTTTGTAGTAGCCTAAAGCTACTCAATTAGAAGTGTTTGGCTTTTCTTCCAGATGCTGGTTCCAGTGTGGAAGAAATGGAATTCAACTGGGATGAGTATCTAGAAGACACAGGAGCAACTGCAGCCCCCCATGGATCTTTTAAACATGTGAGTAAGGGAGTGTGTGTGTGCTTAGCATCTCCTACATTGTTTCTTTGATACACTGAATGTTTAGGGTTTCATTGAAACCTCATTTCATTGAGTTGCTGGTCTCAAATTTGGAAGACTAACTAGAATCATGTTTTTATAGAGGAATGCAGAATTTAACCTTTTTATTACTGTTTATTGTCTTCCTCTCTATATGTAGCACAGGATAACCCCACACACAAGTGCTAAAATCCAAGGAGTTGAGGTCTTTTCTGCACCAGAAGATAAGCTTGATTTTTCTTAAGAAGCTCAAAATATCCAGTCTCTTTCTTCTTTTGGTGATTGCTCCTGGACAGCTATTATGGAGGCTTTAGAAAGCTGGTGGCAGAATAGTTTTTGAACAGCAGAATTCAAATGTGCTCTTAAAGAAGGCTTTTATGGCAGACCTCAAGGAGGCAAGGAGAAAATAACAGCTCTGCCAAACACCTGACTGTAGTAGTTAAAAAACTGATTAGGATAATTGTTGATCACAGGCTTAATGAATAGGATGAAGTCTTGATAAGCCCTTGTCTTTGCCCTTGGACATCTTAAATGTTTGCTGGTAAAGTCCTGGAGAGCACTGTCCCATTGGTGGAGATCTGAATGTGAAATCTGCCTTCTTGTACAGGATCCTCAGTGAAGGTGAGCTGCACAGAGCTGGTGTCCAAACCTGTTGGTTCTCTTCCAACAATTAAAGCACCTTCCAGACTGGCAGACTGGTGTCTGTGTGTGACACATTGCTTGGAAGACGCCCTGTGGTGCTCAGGCTTTTGGGTCCAATACCATGACTTTCAGTATGAGGAAACTTAAATCAGCAGGAAAGCAGACTGAGGTCTGTTTGTGAAGGATCACGAAGCATTTTGAGTCCAAGGGTAACTTGGAGAAATGAAGACTATTAAATAATCTGTTAAAATATGTCAGTTCCGTTAGTAGTAAAGATGCACAGAAAATACAGACTTCACAGAGGCTGTTAGAGCACTGGGATGTAGTTTTAAGTTTTTTGTTCAAAGTAAAAATTCAGGTGTCTCATTTCTGAAGGGAAGGGGACTGTGCATGATTTATTTTTCCTGAGTGTACTGAGGCTGTAGCAAGAGGCAGCTTAGAGTGGTGGTGTCCATGCAGCTCACACTGAGGGCACAGCATGGAACCAGAGCAATGGCATTTTGCAGTAATACAAGGAATGGTCTGTCTCTTCTGGTGTCGTTTACCTCACTGGGTCTCTGTTAAAGAGACCTGCAATCATAGCTTGGACAGTATACAATTAATTGTAATGCCAGCTTTACAGCAGTGGCCAACTGAATTAATATTGTAGCTGGATTTTGTTAATTAGCAGGAGGCACACTTTGGAAGAGTCACTGCACCTGCACCAGCTCAGCTGTGTCAAGTCTGAAGTCTGGTGGCTGTGGCCGTGGTTGATAAAAATACAGTTAGGTTTTAAAAAAACTCCCATTTAGTATTGTTATTAATCCCTACCTGGATTAATAGGTACACAGTGCAGTTTTGCTGGTGATGTGACATTGTGATGGAGAGTGGTTTGGTGAGGAGGTGTGGGCAAAGCCCAGCCCCTTTGTCCCACTGCCCTGGGGGGCTCAGGACCTCTGCAAGGAGGTAATCAGTGAGTGCACAAATAGATGCCTGCACATTCAGAATGGAACTATTGGGCATTTCCTACCAGAGCTTCTTAGAATTTGTCCAGAGACCAGTGTTGGTGTTCTCTGTAGTAAGCTTGGCATAAAATTCTGAGAAGTTATTGGTGACACTGAATTGACAGGCAGAGAGAGGAGCATATTTATATCATAGTTGTGCTGTTAATAGAAATGCAGGAGTGCAAGGTGACAGGCTGGGGATTTCTGTGGTCCATTAGAAGGTAATGTGTTGGAAAAGGTGGAGTGGAGAGCCTCACTGCCTCCCGGTGGAGAGTGACAGCCTGTCTTTGTGACAGAGCACTGAGACAGGGTTAGTGTGATTCTGGGATACCTCAGGTGAGTGATTTTCAGTGGTGAGCAGGCAGGCACTGGTGTGGCTGTGCTGGTGGTTGTATTCTCTCCAGCTCAAATCCAGTTTCTTGACTTTAGGAATGACATATTTTTATAATCCACCACCAGGAAATCTAACAAGCTTTACTCTCAAAAAAAGAGTGGAAAATTTTGAGCTGAAGGATAATATTGGCACAAGAGCAAATGAACATATATGATAAATTAATTAAGAATAAGTGCATTTTTAAACTGAACCTATATGGTTTTTGTTTGGTTCTTTTTAAATACTGAGGTAGTGAGCTCCCATTATGAATTGTGGGTGAGAAATACCCAACTTACATTGTAGGAGAATACATGGTCAGGTTAAGAAAATTTAATCCATGATTACACAGCCTGTGTTAGCAAAGCACTGGACTTGCTTATGGGAAAAGTGACTTTATGTATTTGTATGCTTATATTAATTCTGAAAGTTTTGCCTTGCTATGAGTAAGACACATTGGAAAATTTAAGCTACCACTTAAATTAAGTGTGTTCTAATGTTTAATTTGTTAGCATTTTAAAAATTAAACAATATCAAGATCAAAGTAACTGTTTGGCATAAAATGTGGCAGGAAAAAGAATTTACCAAAAACCCGGAGCTGTAATGAATGCCAGTGTTGTTATCTCCCCCAAGTCTAAATACACTTCCTCTAGAACAGAATGCTCTTTTAAAATTCCTTTCTGCCCTTTACAACGTGTGTGTAACCATGAAAAACAAGTTGGTGTTCAGCATCATCTGCACACATTTATTTGCTGTGTGTTCTTGCATGCTCTTAATCCTTTTTGTCTGTCCCTTACCATTATGTCCCCCTGAACTGCGTCACATCCCTGGCTCTGGCTTGTGCCGCGGCGCAGCTGGGGGACAGCACCTGATGGGACGGGGGGGGGGGGCGGGGNGGGCTCGGGAGGAGATGCTGTGGAGGGTGCCCATCCTGCCCTGCTGGCCAGGCTGGCCCGAGGCTCCCTGGAGGAGCCCGCAGTGCCCTGTGCTCCCCCAGCCCGGCGGCGCTGCCGGGAGAGGGCGCGGGCAGCGGCTCCGGCTGCGCGGTGCTCCCGGGAAAGGCGCCTGGCTGCAGGGAACGCTCCTCCTGCTGCTCTTGGGTCTGCTGAAACCTGCTCTCCCTGCCGTGAGGCTTTGTTTGAAATATCGGGTATAGGGAGCAGAGCAGATTTCCCAATTCTTCAAATGCCGCCTTGAGCTCGCGGCTTTTCTCTCAGGAATCACAACATGAAGTTTTTGGGAATATCTCTTCAGCAAGGCAACTGTCTTTTTAAAGAGAATCTCTATAATACCACTTCAAAATGCCTGCAGGTATTGGGTCCTGCTGATTAGGTTTTTAAGGAGAGATTTTTCTAAGTGAAGGGATTAACCCGAAGGATATGAACAGTTAACGCAGGCATATGCTTTTCTTTCTGGTGTAGTTCTCTTAGCTTTATTTTTAGCAAACCAGTATGTGCTGCCTGATGAGACTATAATAGCTATGGCAGTTACTGAACTGTCAGCACAGAACTGGGAATAAATACCCCGGAAAGTATCTGTTCCATCTGCATCATACTGAAAGCCTTTCTTGTAGTTGGTTCAAAGAGAAAATGGAACTTGGGACCTCTTAAAAAAAAAAGAAAACACAAGTTACAGTCAACTGAGAATGGGGAATTGACATGTCAGAGTTTTAATTAGGAATGAGGTAATTAAGCATAGATCAGAACTATGAAACCTGGAATTAAGCATAGATCAGAACTTTCTATAGAGAGACCAGAACAGAGTCCATCTGCTCTTTTGGGACTGTTTGAGTCAGGAGAAATTTGGGATATGAGAAACTTAAGGTGTTGCCTTCTCTTTTAAGTCTCCCATTTCAGTGTCTCAGTCCTGTGCAGTCAGATTGGTCACCTGCACACAGCACACCCACATACAAACAGAACACCCTCAGTGTTTGGTGCTTTATTGTTGCCAAAGCATGAAGATGGAGACTGATTATGTTCCATGCAATTTATGCAACAGTGCTGCATATAGAATTAGGTTATTATTATTTAGGTTCTTGCATAGAGAGGTTAAAAATCGTTTTTCTGGACTTTGTGCAGATTTTTGACTTCTTAGATGAGTGTAGTGGAAGAGACATACTGTTACCTAAGGCATGTGTATGTACTTTAAATGGGCTTTTTCTCCAAAGACCTTTGTGAATGGCACAATTTAACACAACAAGTCCAAGTTGTGGTGCTGAGTTTTGCCTTTAGTTTTGCTCAGATTGACAGCCCAACTGTGGGTGGGAAAGCCTTTCATTGGTGGGGGAAGGTATTGTCCAGGGCAGAAAAATGAATAGCACAGTATTGCTTTAAGCTTGAAAAGATACTCTGACATGCAAAGAAGATTTCATTAATGATGATTCTGTCTGCATTCCACTTTGGGTCCCATACTGTGATAAAGCTGTTCCTCTGAAGAGACTGGGTGGCATTTGGCTTGAGTTTTTTTGCTAGTGGACTTGTCTAAATTGTTCCCTCCGTCATTCCGCAAAGTTTCTGAGAGGTGCTCAGATCTGATGATCTTCTTCCTCTTCAGGTGGATACAAGTTTGCAGAATGGTTTTGCTCCTGGCATGAAGCTGGAAGTTGCTGTCAAGTCTGACCAGAACACCTACTGGGTGGCCACCATCATCACCACGTGCGGGCAGCTGCTGCTGCTGCGCTACGATGGCTACGGCGAGGACCGCAAGGCCGACTTCTGGTGTGACATCCTGACAGCTGACCTGCACCCCATCGGCTGGTGTCAGCAGAACAAGAAGATTCTCAAAGTGCCTGAAGGTACCAGCTCTGTGTGCAGAAGCAGGGGAGCACACCAAGAGGTGCTGCTGTCCTGTGCCAGCCGGGCAGGCAGCCTGTGTAGCTGCTGTGGTGTGCAGGTGCTGTTGCTGTGGGGACAAGCTGAGCTCTGCTGTGTTTTCCTGAAATCCCATGACAGAGACTTGTGGTTATCTTAATCATCACCACCAAAATCTACTGCTTTGACATTTCCTTAAAATTTTTGTTTTGTTTTGTTTCTTTAAGTTGTTACCAGTGTGTGGCAGATTCTCTTGAATTAGGCAGCTCAAGGTTGTGATAACATCTTGTGTCTGAATAATCTTTATCTGGCAGGAAAAATCACAGTCTTTCTCTTTCACTCTTTGCTTAGGTATCAAGGACAAGATACCTGACCAGGAGGAGTTCCTTCAGCGGGTGCTGAAGGGGGCCTGCAGTGCCCCTGCTAACCTGCTGGAGGGGGTAAGTGCTGCAAGGGGCTGCATACTGGGTTTTGTCTTGGCTTTGCCCTTCATCATTAAGGGGACCTTATTTGAATTGTCAGTTCAATTCCCTTTTTAAGTTTAGGGAGCACTGTAATATGCTGTTGACCCTGGAGTTCCACTCTCTAGTGTTTCCTATTTACAGTATTTAATTTTTATAATGTTGTCCTGAAACATATCTGCTGCTGCAGGTTTGGGTTGTACATTAATCCTGGCAAAAGAAAGACTTTTTTCAACTCCCTAAGGTTTCAGTCTTCTTCCTATTCTGTTCCTCCTACAGCTCTAAGAAAATAATGCTTTATTTATCTGGCTTTCATGTTGTCCCCTTTCTCATTTGACTCCTTTCAGTTTGCATTGTTTTGTTTTGGTGTTTTTTGCTAATTGGTCACATTATTGTTTCACTTAATTACTTCTTTGCTAGTGAAGAACCAAATTTTTTATCCCCTGCTCCGCACTGAAAACAATATCTGCACCTTACATCAGTGTCTGGTTGTAAAGTACAGAACATAATGGTTTTTGGAAAATGCCTTTGACACCTTCATTAAAGCTAACAGTTCTGTCTGTTTCTGTCTAGTCATCTTTGTATGCTGGATGACTCAGTTTTAGAAAGAGGTTATTCATGTTTCCTTCAAACCTGGAATATATAAATGATAATGTCTCTGAAAATGATAATGAGGACTTAAGTGAAATGTGTGACTGTATCTACAGGCAGTGCAGAAGCTCTGACACAAACACCAGCATTTCTGAACATTGTCACTTCTGACTTGTGTTAGGAAGGGACATGGATTTCTGTGCTTCTGTGTTCATACTTGATTTATGCAGACAGAATGTGTGTAAAGAGGTGGGAATATGACATTTGTTTTGTTCTGTTGTACAGAATAATTTGTATTCTTTCTGTAGCTTCACAGAGGGAAAAATCCATTGGATCTCATTGCACCCGGCTCCCGACTGGAACTGCAAAACTTGCGGGATTCCCTGGAAGCCTGGATAGTCAACGTGGTAGAAAATGTTGGTGGGAGGCTGAAGTTGCGATACGAAGGCCTGGAGGATTTGGACAAATTTGACCAGTGGCTCTTCTATTTGGACCCTTTCCTTCACCAAGTGGGCTGGGCAGCTCAGCATGGATACAGCCTGCAACCACCTTTAGGTACTTGAAAACCCAGATCTTGTATGCGGTGATCAGAGGGTAGAGGCTGCTGCTTTAGTGCTCTGAATTGTCCTTCTGGGTGCACGTGGTGGTCACATAATCTGTGTGATCTGACAAGTTCTGTACCTAGCAAAATGTAGGTGAAGGCACAAATAGTCCTACAAGAGTTTTCACCTACTTGTTCTAAAGCTGCTAAATGCTTTTGCCTGTCAAAACTTTCCTCCTGTGCGTGCAAAGGAACTGAGGCAGGGATTGCCTTCATGATTTTTGGTATGTTTGTTTTCCTGGGGTGGAAAAAGTCTTATGGTTTTAGAGTACTGCTCAGCAGGAGTTTCTGCAGTTGAGACCCTTAAGCCTACTGGGCTGGTATAGATACCATTTAAAGATATGAAAATATTTCTTAAAAGAAGGAGCGAGTGCATGGAAGTGGAGGCAGAGGCTGGGACAGGTGGACACATCTTTCAGGCATGTCCTTGTCAGGGCAGGTCATCAGAGGAGGGGGGCAAAAAGTGGCAGAAACACAAAGGGATGGCTTGTGAGCTTGCTAGTGATGTAGCATGTTTCCTGATGAGGGGAAACCTTGGGATAAAGAATTTGGCAGTTTAGAGGGGCACAAATCAAACTTTATTGCTGTGTGTTCTGAGAGAAAAGAGGAAGAAAAATGACTACTCACTCTTTCCCTCTCTTTTTCCTCAAGCCATTAGGTCCTTGAGGAGTGAAGCAGATTGGCAAGAGATCCTGAAAAAGGTGAAAGAGGAGGAGGAGGAGTCATCTGTACCTACAGATCTTTTTAAGGTAGTTTAATGCTGTGGATGATACCATGGAAATGCTGTATTCCTGAGAAATGATTCAGAGAAGTCAGTCACCCAAAATTCTTTCCTTGTTTGTTGGTTTTTAAAATTTGTGTCCTTTCTCTGGTTTAAAAATGTAATTATAAGGAAAAATAATCATACTGGTATCAATTCTTGGTAAGTTAGACAATGCATCTATCACAGTTATGTGAGTCATTGATTGTCGTGGTTCACATGTTTTAGTCCTTCAGGTCCTTAGTTCATTTTTCTCAGCTTTGTTTGGACCCATAAATAGAAGTAGAGGTGCTGTTGCTCTTGAATTTGTTGGGTCATGTACAGAGCAGGATATAGATAATTCTGGAGCAGGAGCCCTGTTCTGCAGGTTTCTGTTAGACTGGAAATGGAGGCCTGTATAGTTCTCATTTAGTGTAGTTCATAGGAGTGTTAAAGGTTACAGGGAAAAACCTCAAAACATTTCAATCAACTTATGAGACCACTCTGTATTATCAAATCTTGCTTCTGTGTGGAGAATGTCAGAGGAAGAAGTCACAGGGACTCAATTTCCTTACACTCATCAAACACTGTCAGTCTCAGGGGGCACTGTTGGCCTTTCCCTTTAGAGAAGTTGCTAGTACTGGGACATGTTGATTTCTTGAAATGAACTGATAAAAACTCCTGAAAAAACTCATCCTCTTCAGTTGATTTATGTGAGGTACATCTCTTTTTTGGTGGAGGAGGGCAGGTAATCAGAGCAACACATCATTTTCCAGGATAAACCTGTGATTGGAGTGCACTCCTTCTCTGAAGGCATGAAGCTGGAAGCTGTGGACCCAATGGCTCCATTTGTTATCTCTCCTGCCACAGTTCTCAAGGTACCAGGGTTCTTAAACCAGTCCTGCTGAGATTCAGATCTACTGCTACTTGTGTTCCTAAGTGCTCAGGGAATTCTCAATAACTGGTTGTCTTAAAATCTTGCACTGGTTTCCAAATGAAGTGTTTTGTACGCCCCCTCAGGGACAGGCTGTCTGATAAAACAACTGCTGATGGCAAAGCCATTGCATTTCAATGGAGGGGAAAAGTTCCATAAAGATACAAGCTCAAAAGATCAAATGATGAAAATTGTCCAACCCAGATTTTTAAAATTGGGTATAATCCCTCATAATCTGAGTATCCATCTGTAGATAGTTTTTTGGGGGTTTGATTTTGTGAAGGTTATGTCATTACTGTGTACACATGACATTTAGATGGCCTGATTTCCACATGAGGGCTTTCAAAGTTGAAATGAAAACTCTCCAATATGATCAGGTGTTACTTTCCTTGCTATTTGCTTGTCCTGCTTCTATTTACTTCAGGAGTGTAGTGGGTTTATTTGTGATAGTCCATCCCTGGACACAGCTCAGCCTTCTTGAAATAAGCAGTTTGTTATAGAATACTAGGAAGACTGCAAATGCTGATTTCAGTGCATTTTCATGAGAAAATTTCCCAAAGCACTTGGTCACCTTATCTTTTAAATGCTCAGACATTAAGTTTTAATATTTATATTTGTTAAATTTCCGGATAACGCAGATGAGTCCGCTGGTTAATGAACCCCAAAGATTCTTTGGATTTTATTTTTTTGTAACCCTCACAGTATTTCAAGGTAAAAGGGTTTCCATCAGGCAATGCTGCTGTTTAATAAAGTTTTCAGAATCTGCATCTCACAAGAGCCCGTGGTTCTCTTTTGGCTGACTGCAGGTGTACAATGACAAATATTTCCTGATAGAGATGGATGACTTGAGGCCGGAGCGTGCGAGCAGCCAGCGCTACGTCTGCCACGTCGGCAGCGCCGGCATCTTCCCGGTGCAGTGGAGCCTGAAGAATGGGCTGCACCTCAGCCCCCCCCCAGGTGTGTCTGTGCAGCCTCCTCCTGCTCACCCTCTGCTCAGGACAGCACTTGGCCAAAACAGTGGCACGTGGCAGCACAAGAAAGACCCAGTTCTGAAAATCAGGAGGTTTGAGTTTGGGGAGCGGGAGTTTCCCAGGCATCAGCGTGGGTTTGGGAGGATGCTGGCTGAGGGTGCTGGTCATGCAGAACAACCTGAACACTGCAATGAATGGAGTGAGTGTTCCAGGCCTGAAAGAAATGTTGATTTCAGACTTAATTAACATGACAGCAGAAGCCTGTAGTCTTTGTGTTGGATTTTTGCTTCTGGTCAGAATGGAACATTGTTATGCAATATTTTATAATATTTTTAGGCTATCTTATCACTCAGAAGTTAATGAACTATTTTTTTTTTTACCGGTGGCCTATCAGGCACTGTTGCAGATTGTTGAAACATTGCTTCAGGACATAAGGGAATAGGGTACTGTTCCCGCACTCCTGAAATATTTATTCATTTTCTCAGACTAGAAATGTCAATGGTACTGTAAAACCTGGTCCTCTGCTCTCTTATTCGCCACCTCACAATTCAGAATGTTTTGTTTTAGCTGCTCCTTACATCAGAGGAGCAGAGACTGTAGGATGTTTGTCTCCTGGCTTTCCTTGGATAAGGTGTGAAAAGTGGCTCTGCCTGACCAGCATTTCCTAGAATTTTGCATGGGAAAAGTGAAATCTCACTTTATAGGCATGTGAATGGAGCTGAGAAAGATTTTAAGTTTCGGTTCTCATCTCCCTGGACATAGTGGATGTTCTGAATTGTGTGAGGTCTCAAGAGCCCTACTGGCACTGGTAAAACTGAGAAAAATGAATAATTAAGTCCTTCTGTGGTTCAGCTCTTTCTGAAGAGAAGAGTCACAGAATAAGTTAGGTTGGACTGAGGTGAGGTGAGGTCACTCCTCAAACCCTGGCTTCAGTTTTAGGGCTCTCACTACAAGACAGACATTGAGGGACTGGAGCATGTCCAGAGAAGGGAATGGAACTGGGAAAGGGTCTGGAGCCCAAGTCCTGTGAGGAGAAGCTGAGGGACCAGGGGGTGCCTGGAGAAAAGGAGGCTCAGGGGGAAACTTTGGCTCTCTACAATTTTAGATTGTCATGTTTATACTATATTCTTACACCGTGTTTAAAATTTTGTTTGCTTTCTTAAACTGTTTTCACAGGTCTCCCTTTAAGGGGAGTGGAATAAGTGCAGCACTTGTGTCCTTACCAATTTACTGCCAGCCTCAAACTGACATGGCAGCACACTTTTGGGCCCCATTCCCTTCAGTTCTTTGCTTTTTGTTATCACAGGGAAGCCAAGTATTTCCCCCAAGAAGAATACAATTTTTCTTGGAAGGATTCTCTGTCTCCTGATGGACTCCTTGTTAAGACACTTCTCTTCAAATGTGTGCAGATCTACAGCTGTTATCAGACTTGATGAGGCTCTTGGCACATCTTACTGCTCTCTTTAATGACTTAGTATTTAACATGTCTTTGAGAGAGCAGCATGTTGATGTTGTGCACGTTTTGAGTGCTCTGTTTTAAAAAAAATAGTTTCAGAGCTGACACAACAGCAGTTGCAGAATTTTTTCCTGAATTTCATCTGTACTCTGTGAAGGGTGAAACTGCTCTCCCATGTTCTGGTTGCTGCTCCTGTCTGCTTGGCAGATTGATGATTCAGGTTGGAGTGTCTGACCTCATATGGCTCCCTGAAGCCCCAGGTCAGCTCACAAACCCGAGTGACCCAAACAGATCTCAGTCTCTGTGTGTCAGGTGGGCTTGAAGTGAGTCTCAGCTGTTAAACTCTAACCTTGGCTCTTTGCTGTCCTAGGTTACCCTGGGCAGGACTTTGACTGGGCTGACTACCTCAAACAGTGTGGTGCTGAGGCAGCTTCCCAGAGCTGCTTCCCTTCGGTAAGGTTCTCCTGCAGGAAAATCTCCTCTGCTGCCTCAGTGACATTCCTGATTCCAGGGACAGGAACCTTTTGTGTGTTTCTTACTTTAATTGCCTTTCCAAGTAGAATAGACTATTTCAGTTGGAAGGGACCTGCAATGATCAATTATCCCATCCAATGCCTGACCCTCTTCAGGGCTAACCGAAAATTAAAACGTGTTGTTAAGGGTGTTGTCCAAACACTGGCAGAGCTTTGAGCCTCTCTCTGTGGAGCATGTTCCAGTGTTTGACCAGCCTCTCAGTAAAGCAGTTCTGCCCAGTGTCCAGTCTGAACCTGCCCTGACACAGCTCAGAACCATTCCCACACAACCTGTCACTGGAGATCAGCACCTCCCTCTCCACATCCCCTCCTCTGGAAGCTGCAGGGAGCAAGGAGGTCACTCCTCATCCTCCTTTTCTCCAAACTGGACAAACCCAGAGTCCTGGGCTGTTCCTCACAGGGCATTCCTTCCAGCCCTTTCACCAGCTTTGTTGCCCTCCTCTGGACACATTTGAGTACTTTAACACCTTACATGTGATAACTCAGGAGGCAGAAGAGATAAGAGAGTATGAATGAGAGTGAACTGAAGTAGCTGCGTGCCAGCTTCCTAGATAGGGAGGCAGTGGACCAAATGTTTCAGTTGTGATAAAGCAGACTGAAAATAAATGTTTGTTTTGTGAAATTGAGATGTGTAAGAGTCCGTGGAAGAGACATAGAGCAGCATCAATCGTTGGCACTCCTGTAACTGTGGAAACAGGGCCTTTTAATAGACCTTATTTTCATTTACTAAGGGTACTCTTTCAATCTTCCATCCTTTCAGCTTGAAAAATCAATTCCATTGTATTAATCAATACAAAGCCATCTTAAATTAGTACCAAATAATCATTTTACATTAACCAATGCCTGAAGGACAAGTGCAAGATTTTGGGCTTTTGTTGGTTCAGTGACAGTATTGCTGTCCCCCAAAGCACAGTACCTTGTCAAGCAGGAAAGGATATTATTAACACCTGCCTTCCAGTTCCATTTACCATACTTGGGCTATTGCAGTGCTTAGGGGGAGAAATTAGAATGAATAATTACCAGTTTTTGAAGAGAGTGTTGCTGGCTATGAATTCTTGTTGCCCTTGTTCTGTCTTGTAAACTGTGGCATCTTAGAACAGGTCACTGAATTTGTTATCCCTTTTCTGAGAAGAGTTGATCAGTGTAGGCTAGTTCCAGAATTCATAATGTATTGATCCTGTAATTACATTGCAGAGTGGCTCTGAGGAGGAGAGTCCTCTGTCTGGCTGGTACTTCTTATCTTTAATTCAAGAGCTCCAGAGCTGGATAAATACCCATTCTTATGTTTTAGGGATTTTTTTTATATAAATGCAAACTACATTGGTGAATAAAGTAAGACCCTACTTATCCAAAAAACTGTAAAATGAAAAGAAAGCTTCCTATTCTGCCTGCCAGAACTCAGATGAGGCAGGAATGTTATTTGCATACGTAAAGTGGATTTCCAAGTTAACATGATAGAATAGAGAACCTGGTCAGACTATTTGTCAGACTTATCACTCAGGTGGCAAGCAGCAGAGAATTTCTGATTGCCAAGAGTGCACTCAATGTTTTCAGTGAGCCTGAGCATCCTTATTTTTGAGGACAAATACGTTCTTTGCTAGGTCTGTATGTAGAGGCTTTTTAAACTTAAATTCGGTGTAATTCCTGATATACCTTACTTGTATTCAGTGTGCTAATTATCTGAAATCTCCTCTGTCTGTGTTGAATATCTTTCTGTGTTATTCAGGCACTGAGGGTTTTATGTGTTGCTCCTGTCCATAGATATTCATATCCTATCCTGGATACACAGCTGGTGTCTTACTGAAGTATTCTGGCTTTTTCCTAGTTAACTTCTGACCATGGATTTAAAGAGAACATGAAACTCGAGGCTGTGAACCCAGTTGATCCTGAAGAAGTTTGCATTGCTACAGTCACCAAGTTAAAAGACTCATACCTCTGGCTTCAGCTGGAGGGTAAGCTGATTTGGGGGAAGAGAGGAATGCTTGCCCATCACTGCACTTGCTTGTAGTGTCATCCCCAAACCTGAGGAGTATTTGAGACAAGCTCACTGTGTGCAGAATACGGGCAGCAAGGCACAGTTTCCCCAATGAAATCACAATCAAAACTCACTTATATTGTCTGTTTCCAGTTTGCCTTGGCTGGCACTGCTTATTTAAGCCAAAAATGGCGTTTGTGCATTGCAGTGTCAGTGCTGGGCTCATGCACCGTGCAAAGTGCTGAGCGGGGCCTTGTGGAAAGCAGGGGCCTTGTGACACTTTCACAGATGAGTGACTTGCATTCTGAGCAAGCTTTGGCCAGATCTAGGAAGGAAAGTTTCTTCATTAAGATAGAGTAAGCCTGTGTCAGCTGTTCTCCATTATAATCCCATTTCTTGATTGGAAGTACATCAGCATGCACTTACTATGCACTGTGCATCTCTGCTAAACTGCGGAAGGAAAATTCCCATCTCCAGCCTTTAGGAGGAAGTAAATGAGGTCAGGAAAGAATCTGGTCAGTAAAAGGGGATGAATAAATGATTGTTATTGTGTTCCAGATACACCATAAATAAAAGCAGCTTCACTAAAAAACATACAGCAAGTGTTAACCGAATTAGGGGTTTTATGACTTGTTTCAATTTTTCCTTTTCTAAACTGAACAGGCTCCAAGAAACCCGTCCCTGAGTGTATAGTGAGTGTGGAATCAATGAATATATTTCCAGTGGGTTGGTGTGAGACGAATGGATATCAGCTCAGGCCTCCTCGCAAAGCAATAGGTACCAGTTCTCTTCTATTTGCAGGGTTGGGTTAGAGCTGGTGAGACCTGCCAGCGCAAATTACTGCAGCGTTATTGCTGGCATCGCTGCATTTGGAAACCTTCATCATGCACAGAGAATCTGTGTGTTGCACAACTGTCCCCCTGGCTGTTGGAGCCAGTTGGAAGCCTTACAACAACTCCAAACCCCACAGTGTTGGCTTGAGGCCCCTGCACGCTGTAGGGGCCTGTGGGGACAATGCATTTGCCATAACAAAGAAATCCTGTCTGTGTATGAACACCCCCCATGCTCTGCATTTACTTCTGTCTGAGCTGTTCTTGCCATGTGTCTGACCCTGACACTGATTTTACACTTGCACTTGAGCAAAGTAAAGTTAATGCCACAACAAAACAGTGTGCATTGTGTGCACATTTTGGAGTCAAAATAAAGGGGACTGATTTTCTCAATGGGCCAGATAGTGATGATCCCTAATGACAAAGTGCTGAAGAGTAAGCCCTACCTTTTTAACTACCCTAGTAGGTAGAATAAGATAGTGTGTTCTCCCAACTGGTTAGTGAGACATGTTTATTAAAGTTTAATGGGGATTGCAGAAATGGAAGAATTTCTTGAGTGTTCATTAAGTAAGATAAGAAAATTTTTAGATTGAAATGAGCTGTCATTTTCTGCAAGTCAAAGCAAGAGAAATTAATCCGTTTGCACTGCCAAGGACAGATGAGGAAGAAGGGGGCATCCTAATTAGATAAAAGATGATTTGACAAAAAAATCCAGAAGTTTGTTGGGGCCAAAGCCTGAAATTGCTGAAGAGGCATAATGTTGCATTACTTTGTTTTGTTTTACTACCTGATTGTGAAAGCCAGAATTGGTAAGTGGACCCATCACCTAAATGACTGACTTGGTTGCAACAGTGTTTTCCTGCATAGGAATTATCTTAAGTCATTGGTGTTTTTAACCAGCTGATTTAATTCCATTTCAAAGTTAAAGTGTTGAAGTTACTGTGCCAGTAAAGTGACACATTGGGCCAAAGAACATAACCTTTAGGTGCTGAAAAAGAAAGCATGTCATTCCTTTTTGGCTGGTAGTACATGTGGTTTAGGGGCTCTGATGCAAACAGAGGGATGTACAGAAGGTTAGATTTCGTAGTACACTGGGCATATGCATGCTTGATATAAAGAATTTTTAATGGAAGTTGAAGTAACGTGGTTTTCTTCAAATTACTTGGGCCAATGTAACTCTCATGCAGCTGGGTTAGTTGTCTGACACTGCAGTGATGGGAACATAGATCCTTTTTGGTGTATAACTTAAAGAAATGAGTCCACTATATATATATATATAGTTCTAGATGCTTCATTTGCTTGCCCCTCATATTTTGCTCTTTTTTTTTCTTTTCAGTAAACAAGCAGAAAAAAATTGCAGTAGTTCAACCAGAGAAACAGTAAGTAGCAGGTTATTTGCTGTTATTTGTTGTTGAGATTTTTCTGTTTATTTTTCAGTTGGAAAATATGCTGTGTTAGGGAAGATGTAGATTTGCAAAAGTGCTGTACTGAGGGTTGAGCGATTCCACAGTCCATTTGTGTTAACGCTGGTCGATTCTGCTGATGTTCAAAAAGACCTCTTGCACTACACTAGGAGGAGATAAAAAGCTTGGAATTTGTTTTTTTGTAACTGTTCCTTCCCAGATGAAATTTGGCCCAAAGCAGGCAAAAAGAAGAATTCCACTAATATCTACAATTAGTGTAGAAACTGTGTGTCATGCATGTGGAGCTCAGTCTTGTGAGCCTGCTCAGAAATGCTCCATGGAATGCTCACAGTTGCCTTTATTGACTCTTACAGCTTTACAAACACCAGAGCTGTCAGTAGTCCTGCCAGTGTTTGCATTGCTCCTAAAATACTGAGCAGATTGTTTCCCCATGTTTTGCAATTGGGATCCTTACCAGAGTACTGGAGTCATTTTGGTTGTATTTTGTTTAAAATCCAGCTTTTTCAGAATGCATGAGGTGAGGCTACACTGCCTTGAGCCATGAAATGTGAAGTTAAAAGGATTCAGGGGATGTAAACTCCTGTGGGTAGCTTTGGGAGGTGTCTGTCACCATAGTGGCCTATGAACTTCAAGCAAGGAAGGATTGCTGCTGGCTGTAGCAGGACAGAAGTCCTTTCCAAATGGAATTTGGTAGTTTCTGCATGTTATTGTGAAATAGGGGAGGTATAAAAAGCAGGTTAATAAAGCTGGAGCTGAGGAAAAAATTGTAGTGGTGTTTCAGTAACAGAGAGGTGACTGTCATGACTATCTGTCTGTTTTCCTAACCTCCTTCCTTTCATTTCAGAATTTTATCTTCAAGAACAGTTCATGATGGACTAAAGAACCAGGAACTGAACTCTTCTGACTCAGGTATTGATCACAGAGGTCAGGCTAACAAAGGCAATATCCTGTAAGAGTTCACCTGCTCAATCCTGTTAGGAGAGGGAAGAGGAGGAAAGGGTTTGGAGATTTTCATCCCTTGATGATTTGTTGAACTTCAAAAATGAATGAAACAAACAAAAACCTGCAGTTACTTGTATTCTGCATTTCATATGTGCATTAAGCCTGGAAATCAGATTCTTACACCAGAATGTTGCCCCTCCAGCAGAGGATATGTGAAGCTGAATGTGTACTGTGACCCATGCAGGTGACCTTTTCTTGTCACCTGTAATATTTGATAATGTGGGAGAAGCAGGTGTGCTGTATCTGTGCTCAGAGTTGTTGGATTCTGGCTTTGGGAAGCAGATCTATGGTTTTTATGTTAACTTCATCACAGTGATAAACAAAACCAATTCAAACAGCAAACTGCTCTGTGTGCCAGATGGCAAAATCTAATAATTTTCTCAACTGTTGCAAGAAGGAATGTGCTGAATAAGTACATCTGCTGGTGAAAGTCACAGAGATCCATCCATTTGGCAACACAGTGCCTCCTCCTCTGCTGTTTTCTGTACAGTGAAGTGCACATCTGAAGCTTCACCAAAAGCAAGATAAAAATGATGTGTGCTTGTTTATCATTTTAATTGGCTTTTAATAGAGTCATAATGTAAATTATCTGCCAGTTTTCAACTGCTGAATTTAAAGTCTTTAAGTGATAGTGTTGCTCAGTCAATAAAAACTACAACACTACTGGGTAAAACAGTATTGGTTTTGTACATAAGTGTATTGCAATATATAGTAATACTTGAATTTTGAGCAATGCTGAACCATTAAATAGATTTAGAGAGCTTGATGTCACTTCATTAAAGGTCAGTTTATCATTTGCTGCATCTTTTGATAGCTAATCAAAGGAAAATAATCTAAAAATGCAAAACAATGTGATGCTGCAGTTTAGGATAAACGGTGGAGAATAACTGCCAGTTTCTCTGGTGGCAGGAGAGAAAATTGACTGGAAAATTTATCTGTAATTGCTGTGTAGGAACTGCTTCTGCTACCAAAAAGTTGGGATTGTCTTTGTCTTTGTTGTTGTCACGGGTGTGATACCATGAAGCAGCAGACTAGCCAGGAAGGAATGTTTCTTTTCTGATACATGACCATCTTTATTTACTGCAGCTTGACAATTTGCAAGCACGGGTGTGAAGTATGAAAAATGTTTTGACAACATGGAATAACTAATGCTGCCATTGCAAACGTGCCACAGAAACTACCTCAAATCCCTGTCAGTCAAGACTTTTTCCCCTCCTTTTTTTACAGCAGGCCAACTGTTACGTACTGAGACATTCTTTCCTGGGGCATTTGCAGCGTGTGATTTAAACATTTGTTTTCTCATTTCTCACTTCTCAGTGGTAATTAATGGCAAGTACTGCTGCCCAAAGATCTACTTCAACCACCGGTGCTTCTCGGGGCCTTACCTGAACAAAGGCAGGATTGCAGAGCTTCCCCAGTCCGTGGGACCTGGGAACTGTGTGCTGGTGCTGAAGGAGGTGAGCTGCAAAAAGCAGTGTGTCGTAAACACCAGAGTATCTCTCTAATTACAGATGGGTAATTCAGAAATTTAAGCTGATGACAAGTAAAGAGTGTCTTTTTGCATATAATAAAGTATAAATCATGAATGGTTTTATGAATGGCTGATAAGAATAAAAGCCTGTCATTTATCTAAGTAACACTCAGCCTTCTACTGCTACATTTTATTTTCTGTTAAAACAGTATAACCTGTAATTACCACAATCAAAGGACTTAGTATCTTTTTATAGCTGTAATAAATGTTTCCATTTTAATTAACAGAATTTAGCTGGAGATAATCCCAAAATTCCTTTATGGTTTGCACTGTTGATGGTAAAACAGAGGAAATACAGATTTTCTTAGTCAAAATGGCAAACTACATTCAGTAGTTGGGAAATGAAAAGAGTTATCTGTGTTTTATAAGTTGGATACAATTTCCACAGATCAAGTGAAATTACAGTTTGGCTTCTTAATGTAATTGAGGGAGGAGGAGGCCGTTCTTTAATGCCAGAGCACTTCTTCTCCAGAAGGTGTTTCACAGCAAATTTACAGATACTTTAATGTAATAATTAGTTTTCTGAAATTTCAAAAAAGATCATGAGGTGCTTATTATCCGACCTGAGAGGCTGGAAATTTCCCAAGACATAACTGACTGGATATACACACCTGAGCTGTCATGAAATGATCACTTTATAGATAAGAATTGGCTCAACATATCTGGAATTTTAACCTTCCCTACCAAGTATCTTAACAGGGAGAGACCTTAAGAAAGACTTTCTGGCAGACATGCTTTAAAACAAGAGTCTGGTTGTCAAGAATCAAGCAGACTATTGAAAAAGGTCCATTTTTGTATGCAAAAAAGTACCCTATCCTTCCTGCCTGTTTCAGTACTTTATTGTAAGAACTGCAAAAAAGCAAATGTGAAATTCTGTGGCAGCTTCATTTAATCTTGAAGGTTTACTCTGCTTCATTGCCTGAAAGCAGAAAGTGTGCACAAATCCTGCTGATGTGCAGGTGCTGGATGATGCTGAAAGTTCATCCAGTATTCTCAGTTGTATTCATTTCAGTTGTGAGTCTTGCTCACTTGCTCACTGAGAGAGTTTGGTGCTTGCATTATATTTAATACTTTTCTTTGATTTCTGGACTGCTGCATTAGTAGCAATAAAACTGCAAATTTGTAATGTCAAGGTTGTTACGCACCCAGTTGGGAATGATTTGGAATAAGCACATAGTGAGCATAAAAACTACAATTAGAGTGCACATTTTGTACTATCCCCTGCTTACTCAGGTTATTCACAACTTCCAAGTTACTTTACAGTACCCGAGAAGTTATAATTTTATTAAAATACAGACCTTATCATGCATGGAAGCAGAACAGATGAGAGCTAGGGATTCTGCACTATGGTTTTGTTGTTAGCAGGCAGCAAAATCCTGCGGCATTTTTTGGCACATCTTCACATGACATACAATCTTTAAGATAATCGCTCAGATTTAGCCAAGGTTATGCAAGTTTGGGAGTTCTCAGCCCCAGGCATTAATTTAGTGATGTGTAATTCAAGGGCAATGACTTGGAAGTTGCTGGAAGTTGTTGCACACTCGTGACTCTGCAGACAGATTCTGAGGGCTGGGAAGGCCCAAAGTGTCGGCTGCTCTCAGTGTTCGTTTTGGCACTGTCAGGAGGTGTCTGTAATCCTGCTGTGAATGAGTGCTTTGATGCTAGATAATTTGGATGAATAGGAGTAATTTCCTATTCTGCCCTGGCACTTTAAAACAGATTTATTGTACAAATAACTTACACATGTTCTCTGCTCTTCCCTCCCGCGCTGTAGGTTCTCACTTTATTGATCAATGCTGCCTACAAACCCAGCCGTGTCCTGCGAGAGCTGCAGCTGGATGAGGAGGCTGCGTGGCATGGCCATGGAGAGACCCTAAAAGCCAAGTAAATCCTTGTCCTGTTCCCTGTCTAGTCAGTCCCAGCAGCTGTTCTCTGCAGTCTGTGCTTTAGCTTACGTTTCAGGGAAGGAAAAATTGCTTAGAGCATATCAAGATGCCAACGGCCATTAAATGTTGAATTCTTTATAAATTGCTTTATGAATTCTGGTGGAGTGCATGTGATTTTAATGCTCCATAATAGGGCAGTGTACTCTGCTACAGGCATGTAAGCAGCAAGAGACTGGTGTGGCACCAGTTCAACGTTGTACTGACAGACCTGTGGGTGACGTTTAAGATTATTTAATTCACCTGAAGATAATTGTCAGTGTTTTAAAGCAGAAACATGTACTGCTTGGGAAGCTTCTCAAGCATTTCCACACGAATTTCTTAGTGCAATAAGATTCTTCAGAAATAAAGTAGAAGCTTTGAAATGGCCTGATGTGGATGTCTTTCTACAGCAGTCTACCCTAAAGCACTCCCAGTTTTCCTGCTGAGCTTTTTGGGTTGAAGCTTCTTTGCAAGATTACTTTTACAGCTAGGAAAAGAGCAGTGAACATATTTGCATATATTTGATAAGTCCAGATATTCCTTTATAGTCTAGGGATGGTTTTGTAATTAGGTCACTGTGTTTGCATATTAGAGATTAGATTTTCCCAATATGCCACTGCACACTTTCCTGCATAATTTTGAACATGTCAGTAATTCTTTTGTTGGATCGGTTTCATGTATAAAAAGACATCTTTCCATATATTGAAGTACTGCTCTGAATTGGGCAATAGGAAAACGACAAAGGTTAGTGTAAATAGAAGGTGTAGCTGAGGAATAAAGTATTTGTTTAGTCTCGCTGAAGCTGCTGTTTCCTTTCTTTTGCTACAGTAGTGACACCAGGGGTATCTGGACTGTGGTGATACAGCTGTTTTTTTCAAGGTATTAACTAGGTACTTGCAGGCCTGAAACATCTCTGGTAGATATCAGCACATGCTTATAGCTGTGCTGGGAGGACAAAGCAGAAATGCTGAGCAGCTCTGGCAGAAATTGCACAGTGCAGCTCTTTCAGTGTTATGGCAAGGTTAGTGAACAAAAAGGAATAATTTCTTCATTTAAATCAAATGGGAGCAGTATGTGGAGTCATGCAAGTGACTGTCCTGGGGAATTGTTCAGCAGTTGGACAAAAGCTGATTGGAAATGTGGCAGTAGTCCCCTTGCCTCCATAGGATGAGCACAGAAAGGCTCACCAAAAGCTGTCTGCTGCTACCTGAATGAGCTCAGTGGGTGCTCTCAGCCTTGGTTTGAGGAAGCAACTGTCCATTTCACAGTGGACATTTCTGCAGTCCCATAAAAGCAAAGAGAGCAAACCATCGGTGAACAAAGAAAACAAAATATCTGAACTCTGGGACAGTCTCCTCAGATGGTGTTCTGTAGCTGTTGATAGGGCAGTGTTGCTGTGTTTGGTACTGCAGCCACCTCTGTGATGGATTTTCTGTATTTGGGGACCTGACGTAAGAGACAGGAGCTCCTGTTTCCTGGACTTGGCAGCCCATAAAGTTCATTATTGCTCATTTTTTTTCTCAGTTTGATCTCAGTATTTTTGTACACCTTTCAATGAAGTCCTTTCATCCTGGTAGTTAGAAGATTCCTAATTATGCCTCCATTTTCAATGCTAGATACAAAGGCAAGAGCTACCGTGCAACCGTGGAGGTTGTGAGGACGGCAGATCGGGTGGCAGATTTCTGCAGGAAAACGTGCATCAAGCTGGAATGTTGTCCAAATCTCTTTGGCCCTCAGATGGTGCTGGATAAGTGTTCAGAGAACTGCTCTGTCCTGACAAAGACAAAATACAGTGAGTAGTTCCCCGATCCATACCAAGGTGGAGTCTGGAGTGTTATATTTTAGTTTCTTTTGGCTTTGACTCCAGAAGGAGCAGCTCAACAACGCTACATAGAGAGGCCTACAAAATATTCATGCTCCAAAGTGTAGGGGAGAAAAAAATTAATTCTGTATTAAGTGGTAGAACAATGGCTTAACTTCTGTTGTGTGCTTAAAACTTTATCTTTGTAAAACGGCTTTTGGGACAAGAACTGACTAATGTTGTAATTTAAGTGGCATTATAAATGATTTTACCAATTTGTTGTGAGGAAAAAATGCAACACCTTCAAGCTCTTTTCTTAGTTTTTAGGGTTTTTGTAGACTGGCTTTAACCATTTGACACTACGAGAACAAACAGTGCATTGAGGCCATGTTTAAAAACTACAGATTGTCATAAAAAGCACCATTAAATTGGACCAAATCTTTGATAATTTTTGTATAAAATAGGATAATTTGGGGGCTTTCCAGAGATGGAAGGAGTAAATCTTTACAGAGCAAACAAAATTGATCAGTAACTCTTGTTCCTTAAACCAAATTGAAGTGGAAAATACAGACGTACTGATTTTGAAGTTTGCAGAACTGATATTCCTGTTGGGAAATGTCCTTCTACTGATTTTCCAGTCCTGATGAGGGGCAAAGATAACTAGTGACACTGAGGGTGCATTTCAACACTGTGCTCCTTTCTCTCCTGGTAGCACACTATTATGGAAAGCGGAAAAACAAGCGGATAGGTCGGCCCCCGGGTGGCCACAGCAACCTGGAAGTAGCCATGAAGAAACCAAATAAAAGACGGAAGAGACGAAAACATTTCTTTGTTCATAAGAAAAAACGTTCTTCTACGTCCGTGGATAACACTCCAGCTGGATCTCCCCAGGTAGGACACTGCCAGCAGTGCTCACAGATCTGGGATGTGATCTTCGACTGCTTCCTTTGTTCCTTGTAACTTCATAGTTACAGCTGCCTTTTTTCTTTTTTCCTAATGCTTCAGGGCAGTGGGGCAGAAGAGGAGGATGACCAGGACGAGGTGGATGAAGAGTCTCTGACTGAGGACAGCACCTCAGAGCACCAAGATGAACTGCTTGAAGAATCAGAGGTGTCAGAGAAGAAATCCCTGTCATCGTCTCCCACCCAGAGTGAGCTGTCTCATTCCCTGGCTCAGGACCGAGACAAGCGGAAGAGGAAGCTCAGGACCTTTTCCTTTTCTGATGATGAAAACAAACCTCCCTCGCCAAAGGTAACTTGGAATGTAGATTTCTACCCTGGCTTTGGTAGGGCCAGGCCCTACCAAAATCTTGGGAGTATTAACCACAATATGTGTGTTCTCTGTTTCCCCGTGAAGGGCATTGTGAAAACTATACAGAATAATTAAAACCCATGATGTTTGTTATGGTTGTGTCATAGGGCTGCAATAAAGACTAAAATATGTGATATTTTGGGAATTCTTTTGGCTTGTCTAGGACATAAAGATGGAAGTTGCTGAAAAGCTGCAGCTGGACAGTAACCCTCTGGAATGGAGTGTGGCTGATGTGGTACGATTCCTCAAATCCACCGACTGTGCTCCGCTGGCAAGGATCTTCCTTGATCAGGTGTCATTTTCTGTCTGTTAAATGTTGAATCTGTCACTTGGCTTCTTATCCCCTAAGGAGTCAGAAAAATAATTTTTTTTAATAGGGTTCTGAGGAAACAAACACTTGTGCAACCTGCAGCAGTTTGAGAGTTCAGGGAATGACCAGAATTTTTCAGGTTTCTCACTACTGAGGGGAGGATATTTTGGTCTGCAGAGCATCTGAATCCTAAAGCTACAAATAATGCCTACAGCAAAGCACCATGACAAGAGTCAGCATTTTATTCACATCTTGGTTAAAATTTGCCATAAAACCAGTGTCTATTAAAACTGTACTATTAGAACTAATGGTTAGGGTGGTTTGTGGTGGTGGATGTTCCAGATATACTTCACCTTGTTGAACCTCTATTTCTGTAAAAGATGCAGTGGTTAGTTAAAATTACTTTCTGCATGAAATTCCCTTGGTTTCTTTTGTTGGGTTATATTTTTTACAGTAGAATCTCCTGAGAGTCTGTTCCTCAGTTGATTTGAGCTGGCATTTTAAGAAAGGAGTTAATTTGTTGTGTGTGAGAGAGATTTTTAAGCTGCCTGAGGGAGCATGAAAGAAACATCTAATTCACAAATGGTCACAAATCTGAAATTACAGCAAGTCAAAGCTGAAGGAGCAGGGAGAATAACAACAAAGTCACTATGGGATTTTTGTCTTCTGACAGGAAATCGATGGCCAGGCACTGCTGCTGCTCACCCTGCCCACTGTTCAGGAGTGCATGGACTTGAAGCTTGGACCAGCTATTAAACTCTGCCATCACATTGAGAGGGTCAAACTTGCCTTCTACCAGCAGTTTGCAAACTGAGGAGCAGCCAAGTTGAAATGGACCTTTGAAGCACAACTACGAAAACATGCTCCTTCCTCTCTAGCAAGTAAAGCCAAATGAACTTAAACTGAGGCCCTGGTGACCTAAAAGTGTGTGTCAGCCTCAATTTTTTTCTATTTCAACAGAAGGAAGACAACATCTGGAGCAAAATGCCAATGCAAACACAGGGGCTACTCTGCCAGCTGCCAGCTTGGGAACACAATAGTCTCTTGCTCTATGGTTCCCTTTTTTTAATGTATTTTTTAATGATTACAGAAAAGTCTCCTCTTGTGGGAAATGACATTTCAATAGTTCTGTTGGCACGGAACTTTAAAAGGAGAAACGGATCCTGTTTACGTTCGCATGTAGGCTGCCAGAAATAACCTTTCTGTTCCTGATGTTTCACAGAATCCCCTTCCCTCCCTGTGGACAAACACTTGCTTTATACCACAGCACTGACTTTGGAATGTGTTCTTTGCACATTCGTGTGTTAATGTTGAGATTTTTAATGAATTTGTTCATTGTTAGGACAACAATGTGGCCACAGGGTTCTGAATGTACAGTATAGCAAGAGTGTGGTTCCTTTTGAAAGTTTTTTTTTTGTTTATTTTGGTTTGTTTCACTGTTGTTGGTTTTGCTTTTGTTTTTACTACCTCTGTAGCCTGACCAGTAGAAGCAATGAACTAAAAAGGGAGGGAACTGCTCTGTCTGGACATGTGGTCCATGGCTGCACAGCAGCCTCACTTCTGTGGGCATGTCCAGAGTGCAAACCAATGTCAGCACACAGAGCCTCTGTTCCAAAGCTTTAGCTGAAACTTCTGTAGGCATAACCTGGATGTTTCCTTTTTTCAGATGTCAGAAAATTATTTTGCACTTCTCTTACAGGTAGGCTGTAGGACATAAGGAAGGAAAGAGAAAATGCCTCTGCATTTTCTATATTTGGGTTGTCAGATTTTTATTTTTTTCTTTATTATATGAAGTTATTTCCTTTTTCTTCTAGCAAACAATTGGGCCATGTACATAGAGCCTGTCAGCAGACTTTTGCTTTGCTACCTGAACATCTATTTAGAGAATACACAAAGGAAACTGCAATCGATAGAGGACTGCAACATAGCTCTGCCAGTGTTTGCATTCTGGAAACTCTTATGAGCTTGACTTTGTATTTTTAACTATCTACAGATGCTCAGGATCAGACTTGATGAAAATTTGGTGGGTTGGCAAGGGACTTGTGTGCTTTTATTACAGAAAAGGAAAAGGACCAGTGGGACATCTTAGTTCCGTCACTAGACTCACAGTAGGATGAACTGCTGATTTTAATTTTCCAGGGTAATAAAACCCAATCAGCCACTTGCTGTAGGCCAGTGCTTGACACTTTGAGTAACAGGGCTTACATTACTTTCCGTTAAAGGTGTCAGGAAACTCGCATCAGGCTCAAGATTTGCATCAAGTAAGTGTTGAGTTTCAGCTGGCTTGCATTCATTCACTCTGCCTGTTCTCAGAGTGTTTGGAGGAGCACAGGCAGGAGCTGGATGTGTTCAGCTCTGCTCCTTTATGTCCTACTCAAATCCATCTCTGCAGGAAGCCCCTGGCCTATGAATGCATTTGAGTTAGGAACGTGCTTGCTGCAGGAATCGGTTTAGGAAAGATGCAGTTCTTGGGTTCTGATGAATGGGGCTTACTCTGGTCAAATGGAATGATTCAAGTGTCCCTTAGGCCCAGTGGGATTGGCCATTCCAAAGCTGTGAGCTGCAGGATTCAGCAAGGATGTGGTCTGTAGGCTGAGAGCTGAGTTGGCACAGCCTGTGACTTTACCTGCCACTTGGTGTTGAGGGGGAGCTGCCTCCAGTGAAGACTGCTGGGACTAAGCAGAGCTCAGTAACTGGGGGTGGTTACTTTTGCCCCTTAGAATAACTGACTAGTCAAGGCAGAATTATTCATACAAGTATTAAAATCAGATTTTTTTTTTAATTCCAGAATCAAAATGTAAATGTCAGACTATGTATTAGCTGAATATTCCTGAGGGAGGGCAGTGTGTAGCTAGGACAATTTTTCTCCCACACTGTAAGCAGAGTGTGAAGACACAATTAAATTGAAATCAAAGTGTCCCTTTATCCTCCTTACACCAGATATGTGGCCAATAAATGGATGTTTTGGCTCTTCATATTGTGCTTAGATCATTTGCCTGTACTCCAGTCCCTTAGGACAAACTCACTCATAAGCCATTAGGCTTGAAAAAATTTCTAAAGAAACACTGCTGCTTTGCTGTCAGCATCTTGTCTTGAGAAATTTGACCAGTAGAGAACTTCTGGGCTGGAAGCTGATGCTTTTGGGTCAGTGCAGTAGAATTCCCTGAGTTCTATTGTCCTGATGCCTGGCAGGATTGACCTGCATAGCCAAGAGATGCTGTTTCCACCTTTCCCCATAGACAGATAGATGTTTTTTTAAGTAGTTGTCAGGAGAGAACAGAGCTGAGTGTGTAATTTAGTGGACCTGTTAACATGGTGCCTGGGGTTTTAAATACAAATGTCATACTTCCTTTTCTCAGTAAATAAAGCAGTCAGCAGTTTCAGCCATTAATGGGATACTTACTGGTCACCTTTGGCATGTTTTATAGGCTGGATTTTTCTGCCTTGTTTTGGGAGGCACTGACAGTCTGGTCCCAATGGGATCTATTTTTGTTGAGATTTTCAAAAGGGATGTTTTCATTATTTGTGAAATGTTTTTATGCTGCACACGGGTACTGTACACTCTGTTTCCTGGAAAAAATGCACTCTGTTTTATTGCTGGATTTAAAAGGGATAATTGGGGCTTTATCTTGATGGATGGTGTTCCTACTTGACTCTGTTTGAAGTTCCTCTTTCTCTATGTGTGGCAGATGACACAACTGCACTTACTTGTTCATCTTACTCCAGTATGACTTGGAAGGAGCTCACACACTGCTTTAGTCACTCTGTTTCTTCAAAACTGGATTTTGTATAGCTGGTGGCTGAATCTTGGATTTGGGTGACAGCAATGTTTCACCATCAGAAATTGCTGGGACTGCAGTAATTTAGGGTTCAGGGGTTTGTGCTGTCCTCCAGCACATAATTCACCATACAGTACAACAAAGCTGGAGTCCAGGAGAAAGGCACTGATCCTACAAATGTCTCCAGTACAAGAAAATTAACTCTCCTCTGACCCTTGTGTACTGTTAATGTGGCTGGTAACTGGAGTTTACCCTTGGCTTGACCCACTGAGGGTTTGTGTTCTTGTTTGTCATATTTTCATATGCATTGTGCAATCTTGGGTTTGCACATCGTAGCTTTAGAAACCTGGTGGTGCCACTTTGACTGTGCTAAGCTTAGCCTTGTTAGGCAGGAAGATTTTGTTGGGTCACTGTTGTGTGCTTTCTGCACCAACCCAAGGATTCTGTAACAGGGAAGGTATTTGACCTCCAAAAATGCCATGGAGGTTTAACGTGATAGAATTATTCCCAAAGCACAAGCAGCTTGCAGTCCATCCTAAACTGAAAGCAGTCCTTCCAGGAGAGGAGAGGTACAGCACTGATCTTGGTGAATGAAGACTACTTTTTTCCTAACTCTAAACATTTCTGAAGGTTCCTTTTTGAGGAATGAAATAAAAGGCAGATTAATTTCTTTGTTGTATAGAACTCCAGGAGTGTTTGCAGTCTCTCCCGGGGTTAATGGAAACAGTACATACAGCGTTTGGGAGTGGTTTTAAAGATTATATTCTCTGTCACAACGTTTAGCAGTATTTTGTTGTTGTTTTAGGATTTGCTAGTGTTTGTTCTTTATTCCAGTGATGCTTTAAAGGAGGGAAGGAGTATTTAGCTGCTAGGTCCACAGAAGTGTAAATATATTTACAGTTGATTGGACTGAGCACTCCATTCTTCTGTATGAATTACAAAGCCTTGGTACTTCGTTAGCAGAAAGCCCAGTGGCTTGTGAGATTTTTGAATGTAATGGAATAGGCTTCAAAACTATCGAGCTCAAGTTGGAGACTGGATACCTTTGGACCAAATCTGTTGTTACTAGATGAAGTAGCCTTACCAGAAAGCCAAAAAGATCATCCTATACAAAGCTACTCCTTAACCAGTCCTGCCACAAAGTGTCAGCCTGGTTACTGCCTGCTGTGAGCTCAGATTACCTAAAAGTAACTAAGCACAAAGACAAAGGCTCGGTCAGGAGACTTCAGATGTAGGATGAGGGCTCCCCTTCCAAGGGATTGTGTGCTGACCCCTTGTTTCAGAGTGCTGCTGCCCTTCCCCAAACATGCATGTGGCCTTGTTTTCAAAGGCAGCCTTTTGGGTGAAGGATTGCAATGGAACTTGGGAACACCAGAGACAGCAAGCCTCTTTTATTGTTGTAAAACCAAAATACCAATCTGTATGAAACACAATGAAAATTAGTTAAGGTTGGTGACACTTTGTCTCCATGGTCATTTGTAGCTTCCTCAACGTGGTATCTGTTCTGAAATGCACCAGACATGGTGCAAAGTGGACTTTTGATGAGAAAGCAAAGTTGCTCTGTTCAGGTGTGATGCCAGCAGTGTTTGGCTCACCTTTAAGCCATGGAAGCGAGCAGATGTTGTGCTGACCAAGTTCCAAGGCAGTGGGTCTGAGTGACTTAGCACAAACAATGGGACCCCTGGCCTGGCACAGACCGGGGGGAGTAGCCCTGGGGCTCAGGGACAGCTCATGGCACGCATCAACACTGAGCTCTGGGCACAAAGGAATTCTCACCCACTCTGAAAGTTGTTGAGCACCAGTTTCCAAGAAACCTCATGGCAAAACAAAAAAGATCTGGAGGTGTCATGTTTCTCCTCTCCTTTTTAATTTCTTTTTTTTTTTCTTTTGGCAATTTCTGTTTAAAATAAATTTAAAATAATCTCTATAGACAATCAGAGGTCTTCTAGGAGTCTCTACCCAAAAGGGTGACAGCTCCACACCTGTGTGTGGACCTCTCTCTTGTACTAACTCATTGGAACTGATGCACTTTTCCTGTATTTTGCCTTTTTTAATTAGCTGCTTGTTCTTAAACAAAGATTTAAATGCATATTGTGTTGTGTCCCTTCTGCTTGTTTTATCTTTCTTTAACTTTTAAAAGAAAAAATATATATGCAGTGAGACTGAAGTACTACATGGAAGAGAAACATGCACAAGAAAATATGCCTATTAAGTCCCACCAGTTTGAGCAGGTGTAACAATTTAATCAGAGGATTTTTTAAAAAAATATTTTGGATGGATATTTTACTTGTTTTGTCTGTAAATAGTGTACAAAAGTTTGTGTTATATGACAGTTTTAAGTGGTTGTAAGAAAATTAAAAAATATACTTAAACTGTTACTGATGGCTTTGGTATTAATATCATAAATACTGCTGCTGACCATGAGCAATTTTCCATCTTGGAAAACTGTGGAAAGCTGTCTGGCATGTTCCATTACTTGCATAAAAGATAAATGCAAACCACATAAATACCATTTGGAGAGGCTTCATGTTGAAGAGCTTGATTGGATTTATTCAGTTCCCTCAAATGCAGGAGTCCTCTTTATCAAAGCTTCTTCTAAGGTAACAGGTTTTGTTTCACAGGATGCTGAATCCAATTAATATGCAGGAGCTGAGGACAGGACCTACAAACTGGAGTAATTTTCTTTTATTGCCTTCCTCGAACCTTGGAAGCTGCTTGATAGAATCCGCTGCAAACACTGCAGGTGCAGCTGCTCCTGGATGGTTCTGTAAAGGTTAGTGCTACCCCCAGCAAGCTGAAACTATAAAACAGGCTGGCTTTGCTTCCTCTGAGTAACATGAGATGTTTCAGAAAACTTTGCCTTGCAAAGTTCTTGTTTCCTTACTTGGCATTCCAACAGATTGTACTCAGCACTTGTTTCTTGGCTGCACTTCAGTTACCTTGAGCTGATTTTACACTGGGTGCAGAAAATGCATAGGAGTGGGATGAAACTGATTTGCTTAACACTGTCTTTAGACCTCTATAAATATGTAGGATTTAACATAAATCTTGTACTTGCCTTCACAGAGCGCTCTCTGCTTGAGAGAAATCTGAAGGCTTGTGAATAGAGCATAGCAGGAGGCAGTGATTTGTCTGCCACAGAATTTCAGAAGGGCTTATAGGAGTCATGATGAGATGAAACCCTTGAAGAGGTATTTTGGGGGAATGATCTGTTTTAAAGCATGGAATATGGAGTAACATGAGGCATAAGCCCTTTGAGTTATGTTTCCAGATTCATGTCTGAAACATGGGGTTTGTGTGTAAATAGCATTAGGTAAATCTTTAACCAGTGTTGGGGTCCAGGTCAGGTACATGTGTGAGATGTCTAATGTTCAGCAGCAGCTGTGAAAGCTAAAAAACCACCCTGGGCCACGAGCAAATAGGTCAAGTCCAGGTCGCAAATGCAGCACTTGGTGGCTGTTACCAGTGTGTGCAAGGGGGATAAAAAGCAACCTGCTTTGGTCCCTGTCTTTTCTGTTGGTTCTATTTGCTTTCCTGAGCTCTTGCTTCTGGCAGCTCAGAGCAGAAGAGTGTTGGCCTGGGGCTAGAGGCACTGGACAGAGCATTTTGGCTGTGTGCTCTCTAGGTCAGAGAGCTGAGAGCATTTCTTTTTTCTATCTGCAACTTCCAGACATTTATGACACAGCCTAAAAATCAGAAAAATCACTGTCATGTGCCAATACTGTTTGGTGTCACCTGCCAGGAAGGACAGTCACGTAGGTAGGTTTGCCATGTAGACACAACAAATTTTATTTAAAGAACTATTGATTCATGTGCTTGGCTTTGCTTTCTGATAGACTTAAACACGTGCTTTCTGGGTCATATTTATAAGTGAATTCATATTTAGACAGGGATTTTAAATTATTTAAAGAAATTAAAGAAACTGTGTAAGAAAGCAATGCAGTGCAACATGACCTGGGTTGATCCCACACTAAAAATAAGAGCCTAAATTTGATGCAGTTATGTCTGGTAAGGATGAAGAGGGGTACACACAATGAGGCTCACTGGCCAACAGGTCCAGCTTCACGGTTTTCCAAATGCAAGTGCTGACATATTTTGTTTAATCCATCGGGCCGGGGGTTGCCCTTTATAAAGGAGGAAACATTTTTGTTAAAGAACCCAGGTTATACTTTCCTCTTGCTAGCGTGATGGCAGCCTTGCCTGACCCTGCGTGGTCCGGGCTAAGCAAAGCCTCCGGTGCTGTGGTTCTGACCCGGGGATTCCTCGGGGCTGTGGTGCGGTTTGGAAAAGGGGGTGGATGCTGGAGCCAGACAGCGCTTGGCAGCTGCCCGCAGCACCGGGCGCTCCTCTGCCGTGCTCCTCGCTCGGCTCTGCCCGGGGCTGAGACCCCGCTCCCGGGGACCGGGGGTCGGGCCCCTCTCCCGAGTGCCGGTCGCTGTCAGTGCCACGGGCGGAGCGCTGAGGGGCGGTGCGGGCGGGCGGTGACGCGGCGGGGCGGGCAGGGCCGNCCGGGGAGGGCTCGGAAGGGCCGAGGCGGCCTCGGGGGGCGCAGCCGCCGGCGGCGCTCTGTGGGTGCCGGGTGAGCTGGAGCGGGGCCGTGCGGGGAGGCCTCATAGGCGCTGGCTCATGTCCTTTCGCTTTCTTAAACTTGCCTTCCTGATGCTTGTAGCCGTGCTGGTAGAATTTATTGGGTGGGCGTGTGTTCTGCTTAGAATACTGCCAGCAGGATGAGGTGGTGTGTGCGGAACCGCTCGGGTTTGGGATGTACAGAAGTCACGGGTCTCGCTGATCAGTTTTACTGCAGGTGCACGTACCTTGTCGTGTCACCAGCAGCAAAGTCACACTTGTTCCAGTCGTGCCTCGCTTCCTGCAGGGCCATTCCTGGGAGCTGGAGCAGCCCGAGAGCTGTGTGGCCGCTGGCAGCTGATGGGCAGCACTCCTTAGAGTGATCTTTGATTGTGGTAGAAAGGCCAGGAAGCTCCCTGGTGGCTCCAGCCCTGTGGTGAGGGAGTCACAACAACGTGAAACAATTCTGGTGGGTTTGTCTCTATCCCGTGGTCTAGTTAGTATCCTTTGGAGGAATGGAAAAGAAACACAGTGCCATTACTCAGCTGACTGTGACCTTGCTGGTAGCAAAAAGCGGGAGAGGAAAAAGAGAACATCGGGGACATGTTTTATAGTTTGATCTAAAGACTAAGATCCTGTTTACATTAGAATTGCCCTGATGCCTTTTCATCCTGCTGTCATACTATTATGGTTAACTCAGACGTTTGCTAACACGTTGTATTTGCATGCTTTAGTGTCTCAGTCGCTATTAACAATTACATTGCTCTTCTAAAAGCTATGTGTGTAGCTGTCATCCTGTGGCTGAAGGGCAGCAGTAATCAGCAGTGTAGCATTTGGTCAGTGACAGCAGCCTCATCATTAGAAGTTTTAGCAGTTTCCAAATAGAAGTACCTCTGTGTAAGAAGGTGATGAGTACACAGTGTTAGTTTCAGATGTAAGGGATACAAATAGGTAATTCTTATGGATTGGGCATCAAAAGATGAAGAACTGCAGATGTTAGTTGTCAGGATGGTAGATGGTATCTTTTTTTCTTGAAATAGTATCTTTATGCATATTACAGTAGCACTGGACTAAGTGATGACAAGAAAAAGTGAATATAAAAAGTAGGGACTAGAAAACCTTGTTGTTGGCTGCACTTTTTGACTTGGGTTAGGTACTGTTAAACTATGAACTGTGGGAGGCTGTTGCTGCAGTTGTGGCAGAAGGGAGTGGAAGGCAGCCAGTCCTCACAATGTGCTGGTGAGAAAAGAGTCTGTGTCCAAAGCAGACTAGAGCTAAAACATAGCAACTTATCACTCTTCAAAGTGCATATATTCAAAAACAGAGGATAGGTTTGTTTGTCCCAGCTTTGACTGCCACATTGTTTTCCACAGTATTTTGTGCCTCTCCCTGAGCAGGAAGAGAAGCTGGTGACACCGCATGGGCCTGTTACACTGTAACAGAGCTCTCTCTCTGTTAGGGGCTGTTTTGTGCAAAAATTCCATTTGTCAGATAGCTTTGTCTGAATGTTTCTATTCACTAGCATCATAAAGTCACCCCAGGACACCTTTTTATGTCTTATGCAAAACACCTGGTGTGTTGTTCCAAACCCTTTAAAGTTTCCTCAGCAAATGGGATGTTTAGTGACAGATAAGATGTGACAGAAAAGCAGGAACTCGTGGCTGAGAACAGAGGGAGAGCGTGACCTCAGCAAACATCTGGGCACCTACACTGCTGTTCCTGTCCCAGGGCTGCTGGGGCAGGAGGGATGACACAGCTGCTGGAGCTGCATCACAGAACTGGTTGCACTTGAGCTGGAGTAGCTCTGGTCCTGTAGCACAAGAGAGGTGCTGGCACTGAGAGAGAAACAAGTGGCTGTAGGCAGGGGCTGCCCAGGATTTGTGACTGCAGTCAGGCCCCTTTGGAACAGCAGTAATTCTCTGTGTGCAGCTGTATCATTTCTCCAGCTCTTGTATTACCCATGACTGTCTGGTATTTAAATTTAATAAGGAGGAAGTCACTTGTCTTTTTTTTTTTTTTTTAAAGGAAGCACTAGAAGGAGATGTTCTAATACTTTAGTTGTGATTAATGGTACTGAACCCTCTGTAGTAAAAGAAATTAAAGTAATGGCACCAGAGATACATTGCACAATTGCTCTTTATGCACAGAAACTGTCTTTCTTTGAAAAATATTCGATTTGACATGTAAAGAATAAGAAATTTTGGTAAGTGGCTAAATCAAAGGCTGACCCAGATGTGCTCTTTTCTAGATAAATTTTAGCATGCTTGCATTTAGTAGAAAAAAGAAAATATTTTTAAATGTAAGCTGTAAGAGAAGAAGGACCTTTTCTGTGCCTCACTGCTGGATGTTCATCTACAAAGAACTGAAGAACTGTTCTGAAAGCAAAATTATTTAAGATCTGACACTCCAGTGTGCCACCTTTTTGTTCATGCCCCTGTTCATTTGCTGTAAAACTGTGCTGTCAGCTGACCTGCCAATGACATCATTCAAGGTTCATATTTGAAGGGCTAAAATGTGTTAAGCATCAGGTTTTTAGTTTGTGGAAAATGTGGTGGCTCTCTGCCAGGGGCAGTGTGGGAGCTGCCCTGCTGTGTCTGTCTTCTGATACTGGCAGGAAAGGCTTTTATCCCAGGCACGTTTTCAGCCTACCTTGTGTGTTCCCTCACTACTGAATGGGCACAACCAAGAAGTGACAGGAGTGGTGAATTTCTCACTTTGAGCTGACAAAATGTTCATCTGAAATTAATGCCTAGGTTTCCTTTTCTTTGTAGCTCTTGACTCCCTGTTCTGACACACAGGGAATGAGGATCAGTTTCACTCACTCACCCCACCTTATCATTTAAATGAATTACCTCCTTCCAAGTTCTTCCAGGTTCAGATATAACCTGTCGCAGCCCCCTAACCTTTTTCTTGTGGAAGGTGCTTTAGCTAGTGATCATCTATCCTGAGTTTATATGGGAGCTTCCCTACCTCCCTTAACAAAAGTAGAAGTTTGCATGTGGTTTTTATTGTTGTAAGTTAAAGCCACACAAGTCTACTCCTTAGTCTCTCTGATTCCAGATTGTACCCTGCTGTTCTTGATGTGAAGCATGTGCAGGGAGGTCCTTTTCTGATGTCTGAACCCGTAGTGAATTTGCTTAATACTATCAGAGCCCACCTGTGTTGTGTTTAATTACTGTGAATTAATTTTACTGCTCAACTGTGAGGCTAAAGATGTGTGAAACAGTTTCACGCAGATGCCACAGAGGTTCCAGTACAGGAAAAGCTGAACTGGAATTGGGTGAGACAACTTCTGTTGGGTCTCTCCTGATCACAGGCTCTCACTCCCTGTCCAGGGGAACTAACTGATGAAAAAGCACCTCATTTTGGCAAGTCTGCTTGGACTGGCAGTCCTCTTGGACTCTGGTCACTAACTCTCAAACCTGTTAGCCTGATGGTTTTAAGTGTATTGCTTGGTTTTGTTCTTGTCCCTCCTGCCTTACATATGGATTTGTTTTTCACCCTAGTTTATTTAAGCCAAGCCACTTCATAACAGGAAGTCTCATTAGAGTTTCCCTTGATGGAAGAAATGCATGTTTATGCTACAGGTCACTAAGCCAAAGATAATATTTTTTCAAAGTTTGCTGCCATCATATTTGTATCTTATTTCACAGGATCCTGATTTAAAGTGATGGCTTTGCTCCTTAGGTGTTTGAGGTTCCTTGGTGCAATATTTATGTTTATTTCCTGGTGCTACAAAGCAGGTTTTAGATATTTCTGTATAATACCATGTGTTCTGTAATTACAAGCACCTTCTGAGCATTCTGTGGTTAGGCTTTCATTGGTAGTGAATGATAAGAGAGGGATGTTAGCACAGTATTCTCATACACGTATGACGTTAGATATAGGTTTAAATAACTCCATTCTTATTACCCAAACCTGGGAAAGGTATGGGGAAAAACCCACTGCCCATCCCCTTACCCTGTCTGACAAACTGTTTAAAGTAGTTTATTTACTAAGCTCATTTGCCAGAAGATTTGTACCTTATCAGACTGTGGCAGTGTTTGTTTTGGGCTACTTAGGAATGGCTCAGAAATCAAATGTGAGTTGTATTGATGAATTATTGAAATAGAGGAGTCAGTTGGTTCTCTGCATGTAGAAGCTGTGTGTCTGTCTGTGAGGAAAATATAAATATGCTGTAAAGGAGACCAGAGTGTGGGAGTCTGTTCCCTTTTTATGGCCGTGTTACAGTTTGTGTCTGTACTCAGGCTGAGAAGGGTTTGCACAAGTGGAATGATTGGGTACAGGTGCAGTGAATAACTGAGTGGGTGGGTTTGCTGCTGAGAGTCACAGATGAAACAAAAAGAAACCATTCCTATAAAAGATACTGTATGTATTGTAAGGTGCTCTCTTTGCTTACGGTGCCTTAAAGGAAATACCTTAAAAACTACATCCTTAATGCCAGTTAACTTTACAGCAAGGTTTTCCCACTTAAAAAGCTGTCCAAGGAGAAGGAATGCTTTTTCACATAATAAGCTGTCTTAGTAGGTAATTTAGTAGAATTTAAAACGCCTTAGCAAAAAAAGTGCTTTTCAGAGGAATTCTTTAATATTTACATGAAGGTAAAGGAGTAATTTTATGGGAATAATGTTCTGGGGAGAAGGAGTTAAAGGTAATTCCAGTTGCCTTTAACAAAAAAGCATAAAATAAGCTATTGGATACAAAAAGTCTAAACGATATGGTTTAGTTGTTTTCTATAGCAATTTTCTTTCTGCTTGAGCAGGCTTAGAAAATATGAAAATTGGATAGCCTGTAACATCAGCAGTGCAATACAGACCTCTGAGTAACAGCAACTAGTTTTTAATGTGTGGTATTTCCTGGGATGCTGGGCAGTGGCCTGCTAGCTTTATTAATAAGGCATTTCTTCAGAAGATGTTGTATTATTCTGACTTGCTAATACTGCATCCTTGAATGTATTTGCTCTGAGTGATGCAGTTCATGTGAATTCCTGAGGACCCCTCAGCAGGGTCCTTTGTGTGTCTGGTATTAAAACTCGTATTGTTGTGGTTTGAGCGGTGAAACAGGACTCTTTGACTTTAACATCAGAAGGCTTAATATGATTTATTAAAATGATTCCATTGCTTAAAAGGTTTGGGTTATTATCTGTTTAGGTACAGAGTTTAGATGCTTATTTCTTCATGCTCTGTTCAGGAATGTTAGAAAGCTCACTATTCAGAGATAACAGTTCTTCACCTCATAGGTTGAGAAGAAGAAAACTACATCTCTCATATCGGGAGACAGGGTAGACAAACACTATCTGTGTCTTTGAACACAGCTCAGAGATTTGTTTATAGAATTCTGTGCAGAGAAGAATGAGCTTTTCTCTGGGAAGAAAACTTTTGCAGGTTTCCACCCAGGAGCTCGTAAAATGTTCAGACAACAAACTTGTCTCGTACAAAAGTGTCAGATCACAAATGGGAGCTTTCCTAGTTGTACAAATATGAACAGCATTGTGCTTGCACACGGAGGCACGATGCAGAACGTGCTTTATTCGTTTCCCTAGAACTCTGACAAGTGCAAGCTCCTAGTGACTTGCCAGGTAAATGCAGAGCTGGCACTGCAGAGTGTGCTTGGGAAGGAGTTTAAGGAGCGCTCTGGGGTATCGCAGCAGCGGGGGTGAATCCCTCTGCAGGTACAGGAAGACTCTGAGATGCGCTGTTGAGCTGTGGTAAAAGGCGAGGTTTGGGAGAGCATTTTTAAAAAGTAGGAAGTGACAAAAGCTCCCCGGGGAGCAGGGGACTGGCGGGGTCGGGGCAGGACCCTGGAGAGCTCCCGGGGCCGCGGGCAGCCCCGGCCGGTCCGAGCGGGGCTTGGGCCGCGCCGCAGCTGCGGAGGGCGGCACGCTGACCCTGAGCCGCCTGGCAGGGAAGGGCTGGGGCTGCTCCGCCCCGCCTGGCTGCGGGCCAGGGAGCAAACGGCATGGCGTGATGGCAGCAGAAATACGCGATACTCTTCCTCCTTCGGGCGCCTTCCATGGCAATTAGTGACGATCGGTATCGCAGGGCACCGCGGTAGCTGTTGTTGTGTGGGTTGTCTGCTTGTAGCTGCAGGACTTGGAAAAGCCCTGTGAGGTCACTTTGGTCACGGCCAAGTAAATTGTGCCTTACAATGATGCAGTGTTTCCTTATCCCCAGATGGTTGGGTATCGCTTGCAGCCATGTAGCATTGCTGCTGCTTGTTTGTTTTAAATAAATCATCAGCCCTTCCAGAGCCTCTGTGACATCCTGAGCCGTGCTTGAGACAAATAGGAGAGATGCACTACGAGCTGTAGCAGAAAAAAGAAATCCAACCCTGGCTGAATTAGCAAAGTAAATTACTTTCTTTTGCCATGCTAACATTGTATTACTCTTTAACATATGAAACATCCGTGTGGAATAAAATTCTGTCTGTTGTGAACTCTCCAGAAAAAGGCAAATCTTGCTGAACAAATTTCATGCTGTACAAAAGCATGTAATAATAGGGTTGGGAACTGCTCAGCTGATCCTTTTTAAGTGAAGGAAATAACCTGGTTTTTTATTAAAACTGCTTGCAAGATGTCCTGTTCTTAGTTGCCATAGATTGTAATAGCACTTTATTGGTCCTCATGTCCTGATCATGTCAGGTCATTAATATTTTAGTGTCCCTAACTATCCTTGAAACACCATGCCAGTAAAAGTTAAGACAAGGAAAATAAGGCACCAATTTAGACAAATAATCTGCAATCTCTAAGTCTCTTTTCATTAGGTCTGATGCCCTACTTTGTCTTGCTGGCTCAGAAAGTGTTACAATTTCTTATTACTCAGCTGATTGCAGGATGTAGTTGTAGGCTCCATAATAAGATTGTTCTAAGTATAATTACACATGTCATTCACATTATGAAATGTTTAGGAAAAAGGATAAGTTATGTTGACATTTGTAAACTATTAAAATGATAAATTATCCAGGAACTCTGAAGCTGTGTTTAATTAGGATGAACTTCTGGACTGTTAGCTAGACTGGTGTTTAACTCTAAAGTGCATAGTGAATGTCTTCTTGACTGGTGTTTTATAATTAAATCTGTAAGGAGCTGATTTGTACAGACACACAGGGTGCAGTTTTGTGTTCTGTGGTGATATTAATTTCATGGTTAATGAAGTTTGCATTCTTAAAGTGGTATTTAACAAGGTCTTATCTGTGTGGATTTTGTTGATGAAGTGAAAAATCAGGTCTGCTTTCTCATGCCTGCTGGTAGGAAATGCTTTGCATTCTCAAAGATTTCTTGAACTCGGCAAAATTTATTCCCTGTGAAACTCAGTTTGTTAAATCTCTGGCAGAATGAATACAAGCTCAGAGCTTGCACGAGTCTGCCTTTGCAGGTGGTGTGGTGTGGGCATGAGGTTTTGGAGTTTAGTCAGGAATAACTGAACCTATTCACATTGATGGTCATGATACTGAAGACCTGTTTTTCTGCCACTTGCCCCGAATCACACATTTTATATGTATTTGTTGTCATAACCTCATACGTATGTTGTCATACGTTAGGAAGGTTGAGAATTAAAATGAGGTAAAATGGATTTACAGTTCAAATTCCTCATAGCTCACTGTTCAAGGTTCAGATTCATAGTTCCAGGTGTGAGTCAGTCTACAGACATGCAGAGCTACAGCAGGGGAAAGTCATGTCAAGGAAGTTACTAAACTTGGTTTTTTCTGGGTTTTATGATGTTTTTTCCTCTAAATGTTGCAGCTTTTATTTTTTTTAATAATACTCAAACATTGGTTTGTAATTCGATACGTTTTGATATGGTTTTGGTCATCTTGTCTTCTGTCACATTTTTGGCTACCCCAGGTTCTAAAACCAATCATTCTTCCTCTCATGGTGATTAATATATGTTGGCTTGCCTGAGAGAAGAGGAAAACTGTGCCCCAGTTCCTTGTTTTATCTGGTGGTGGGACAGTGACAAGCCTGGGAGCAGCTGGTCAGGATGTGGAGCACTCAGCTGCAGAGTGCTCAGGATGTGGAGATTTGTGACAAGGAGTTTATTTGGGTGCTGCTTCTGTTTGAGAGGTTTCTCCATTGCTCCACTGACTCTATGAAAGGGATGAACCAGTGGGGGTAAATACGAATAAGGTTCACCACAGCAGTCTTGGACAATCTATCCAGTCCTCTTGAGGAAGTTCTTTACTTACAGAAACAGCCTTTGCTTGCTTTTTCTTGTTTCACTGTGATTTTTTTTTTCTGTTTCTCAAAAATACAGGATTTTTCCATGGAACAAAAATGACTTTTAAATTGCAAGCAGCTATTCACAACTATCAGCGTATATCCTCTGTCTCTAATAATTTCTGAATATACTATGCTCTAAAATTCTAATTCCTTTTCGGAATAATTGCCTTTACTTCCTTCCTGGTACTGGAGAAGCTGCTATTCTGTATCTTTCAGCACGCCTTCCTTGCTTTGAGGCAGGTGGTGTGACTAACAACCTATATTATTTTATATACATGGGACTTATAATGCTTTCTTTGGAAGGTAATTGCAATGCTAGAAGATGAAATAGTCTAAGGAGCTTCAAAATTATGGAGGGGGAAGCCTCCTCCATTTAATCTTAAAACCTTGAGTTATTTATGGCAGTATGTTTGCAGTGCTGGCATTAGGTTTTGGTGTTGTTAAGGAGTAAGAAGCCTTTTGCAGGTGGAAATTGTTACATGATTTCATCCTGATTTCATAAATTTAATTTATGAAGTGTACACCTAGTTTTTAGATACATTACATCAAAGAAGTCTGCGTAATTGGCCTCTGACTCTCCTTTCATGGTATTTGATCATGTGTAAAGAGAATTTGTGAAAGTAGGTTGTGTATTTTTTGTTCTTTTTAAAACAGTTGGTGTTGTATGAAATGTCTGTCTTGCAATTCAATGCTCTGATAGTTCCAGCCTAGAAAGACTGAATCTGGTAAGCAAAGCTCTTTAGAATTTAAATGGCCTCTGAACATACAGTTTACATCTACCTTTGGCCTCCTTGATTTAACATATTTGCTGTTTTATAATTTTTTACAAAGTTTTTACAGTTTTCCTTTTACATACTTTTTGTATCTGAACTTACATTTCAGGTTTGCTTTCTGCTTTTAAAACTGCTACAGTTTCTCCCTTGCTTAATATTTTAATGAATGGTGATTGAGTTTGGAGCTGTGCTGTGGCAGTTCTGCCCATTCCCAAGAGCTGATTTAAAACAAGCAGCTTGAATGACTTAAAGTTCATTGGTATCTGTTGTCATACTAATAATGTTCAGAAAGCTTCATGTATTATTGAGTGATCTTGTGAATGCTGTACGTGAAAATGGTGTTGTGAATCGTAAATTGCTGCGTAGTGCACATTAATATGGATTGATTCTATTTGTTTTGTGCTAAATAATTCATGTTTCCCAGATGGTTCTGATTTCTAACAGGGAAAAGAATCCACTTGAACACAGCAGACTGTGTTTTTCAGTCTTCACTGGGTGCTTGTATAGCATGACAGGAATGGCACAGCTGTTTTTCTAGCAACCTGGCTTTTACATTTGGTCGTTGTTTAATGATACCTGGTTCAGAGTATAAAAGTGTTTGCAGGAGGGATCTGTATCAACTTTCTAAAGCCAATCTCACAGGCATTTTCACTGGAAGCTTAGATTTGCTCTGCTTTGACTACCTCATACCTGTTGAAGAAACAGAATAGCAAATGCATCAGTCTCTGAAAGTGCTGGGGAACTGATTTATTATGACTTTCAAACAGAGCACACCTTGACCCAGCAGTGCTGTGTATGCTAAATGCAAAGATAACAAATGCCTGTCTCTTAAGAGTGAATCGTGCCTTTTAACTTTATTATTTGGATAAATATTTCCTAAGCTACTTGTGCTGTTTACCTTAGAGCTCCTAAAGCAGTTACTTGCAGTCCTTTATTTTTAATATTGCCATGGCTTTTGGGAGCTGAGGGCTGGATGCTTCTGTTTACAGGGTGTGTTGTAGCTGCATTTTATGACTTCTAAAGTGCTCCTCTCTCTGGGGAGACAGCAAATAGGTTAGTAATCAAAAGTGAGAAGTTGTGTGCAATTATCCCTCTGCTAAGTTAGTTTAGCTGTTTTAAAAGTAAGCTTTACCTTAAAAAAAAAAAAAAAGGAAAAAAGGAAAAAGGCTCCGTGACAATGGCTGTTGATGTGGTGTGTCTGGGCTGCTGGCTGTGTTAAGGTGTGTTTGTTTCCTTTATTGACAGCCGAGTTAATGCATCTGTCAGAGCCACACTGTCGTGTGCTACCAGGATGCACGAAATCAGTCTGCTAAAATTGTCTTAGGCTGAGTTATATGCAGGTAGTATGATTTATCTGTGTCTCCCACAGCCAATCTATACAAGTTAAGGATTTAGGAAAATTTTCTGGAAAGTATGTACATGTTCGGAATAAAAATACTCACCAGCCTCATGTAATGCTTTTGGTTGCCTTTCCTGAAGCAGCAGAATCATCTGATTTATTCCAAAACTCAGACAGCAGTATTTAGGGTTCTTTTCCTGATAATGATTTGTCCTCTCCTCCCCTGCACTGTGAAGGGGAGCTTTACTTTGTGATAGCCATTCCCTGCTGAATGACTATAAAGTTTTAGCTCTCACTAAACCTTTGAAGGGACAAAATTTACAGGTAGGTTTTTAGCTGGCTGTGGAAGCAGGTAGGAAGTAAATGCTTTTACACAGGTAACTTTATTTCACCAGCGTTTATCTAGCAAGCACTTCTGCCCATTTGATAAATAATGTGAAATCCAGTGCTGACACCTTGTTTTCAGTCATCTCATGTCATCTGTGTTGAGACAAAGGAGCCCAAGTCATGAGATAGCTGGGCCTGATGGATGCTTGGCACTGGTGTGTTTAACTTTGCAGTAAAACAGAGCCTCTTGTTCTCTGCTCTGACAAGCCCACATTCAGGCCCACAAAGGTTTTGCTGCCTTAACCACAACATTGTCATCCCTGCTGCCAGGGGAACAGAGACTGGGATAAGATCTGTGGTTTGCAGGTACCTCGTGGCTGCCAGGCACTGCATCTTTAGTGTGTGTGTCCCTGAATAACCAACTGGCTGGGTCATTAAACTTTATTGTGTCCAGCTTTCTATAAAGTTTCTCCCTGGGTGACCTTCTTTAATGGACTAGTTCTTAATTACACTACAGAATCATTAAGGCCAAGGGCACAGTGGAATTAAGAAAGTGGTTGGGTACTTGCATGGCTAATATTGTTTTCTCTCTTACAGAAGTTTTAAAAATCCTTTTTGCCAGGCAGCAAAGCTGGGTGCTCATGCACTTCATAGTATGTCAGTCTAATACTGACTAGAACAAAACTTTCCCTTGAGTGAGTTATTCCATAACTTTTTTCATCATGAAGAAACCATGGTTCCTGGTGTGTTTCTCCAGTGCAGCAATATCATTGGAAATCAGTTCTAGTCCAATATAATTTCTGCTTTAGTATCATAGGTGTCTCAAGTGTGGAGAAGTCTGTGTCCTTAAGCAAAAATATTATGTAGAATTCTGGGGCTATTATGCAGGGAAATAAGCAGCAGGCTTTCAGGGTGTCCTGTATTTGAGCATGTAGCTGATGGGATATAGGAATAGAAGAAAGAATTTGCAGTAGGGTAAAAACTGAATTGCCAAGAGCACAGTGCATTTTGGGGCTGGAGAAATGAGCAGCACGCCAAAAACACTGGTTCTTTTGGTGTTTTTTTGCAATCACATTTCTTACCTCTTTTAAAACAGATGCACACAGAATTCCTTTTTTTTAACTCTGAGTATGGGGAGATGCTGAGCTCATAAGTGTCACAAAAGCTTTTGGCAATTGAGTGATATGGTTTACACACCTATGTATCTTTTGTAAGGTGTCATTGTAGCCTGTTCTCATTGGGCATGTTGTTTCTTGCACAGTTAATTCTAAAAATAACAATTTTGGGGAAGTATTTTATGTAATCTCATGTAATTACTTATTTTCACTGTGCTGCTACCAAGAAAATAATGGAAAAGGGACAAAGTGAAGTGACAAGACAAGCCTCTTAAAGGTAACCTCCTTTAACGGTAACGGGGGGTAAGTTCAAATTAATAATAAAGATCACAAATAACATGAAATTCATTGGTAGTTGTCATTCCATAGTCATGTGAATTTTCAGGACTTATTAGTGTGCATATGCTTGTTCAGAACAGACATGGTTCCCCACTGTTGTGGGAAAAGTGTTGATACTAACAAGTAGAACAGCGTTTCTCAAAGTCTTCCTAAATAGAATTTTAAAAAATAAAAATCTGGCCTGCATATGTAGTTGACTTTACAAGTTTTTTTACAGGGTTAGAAATTGTAGGTTCAAATTTGTGAGGCATATGGTCTGATAACCAAATGTTCTGAAAATAGTGCCATTCTCTGAGAGTGGCCATCTGAAAATCTGCATCCAATTCCAAGCTCGAGTGCTACTGCTTGGTGTGACTTTAGCTGTTACTCCACACACAGTGAGCAAGCAGCCTCGTACAGGAAACTTGTAATACTTGTCAGGAATGCTGGAAATCGTGTGAATCAATACCAAATTAGCCTGCAGATCCCAGCAGTCTTGCACTGTGAGTGCTGTGTTGGAGGATCTGTCTGGTTGCACACGTGTTGTTTGGGAAGCTCACACTGCAGTGGATTTCACAGTGTGAGGTTCTGTCCCTCAACGTGTGTGTGTGTGTGTGAGATTTTCAGGGAGCCATACTTTAGTCCTTTGATAATTGTTCAAATCTTGGAACTTTTCAAGTGTCAGATCACAGAAAAATGAGTTCCAGACTTACATACCAATTTTTCTTGGAAGGGAGTCCAAATGTCACCTGCTCCCACCTCCTGCTCAGAGCAGGGCCGGCCCATGTCCCCTTGCTTGGAGCATTGTCCAGGTAATATTCAAGGCCTGTCAGACTGTAGTCACTGCATGTTCTTTAAGCAACTTTTTGCAGAATTTAATTGCCCTCACTGGAAATTTTTTACTTCTTTCACCCTGGAATTTTCCTGGCTCCAACTTGTGGCTGTTTCCTGTGGCCCGTGCACTTGTGAGAAGGGTCCAGTTCTGGGTCCAGAAGGGTGAGAAGGGTCCAGGCACATGAGGAAATGATTTTGTGGTGTGCAAATGTGATCCTCCCCAGCCTTTCCTCCTTTTGTCTTTGGCCAGCTCAGCTGTTGCTTTGCTGAGGTCTGATGGCAGAAATATATAGGAGGTTTATGAAATGAAACATTCAGTCACATGCTTTGTCTGTGACCCATCTTTGAAAAAGTTTTGAGAAGCACTGGAAACACAGGTGAAATTCCAAGCTCCCTCCTCAGAAGAGCAGTATTGTCATAGTGCAGCTGCAGAGGACGTTGAACATGTCGATTTTACTTTTTCTCTTTTAATTTCAAATGAATGAGCTAGAGAAATCTTCGATCTTTAGTGGGGTCAGAAAGATTCTTATTGAGAACTGCCAGAACCTGCATCTAAGACATGCAGTGGTGTGTGATATGTAGAAACATTTCAAAGGTGTGAGATAAGCCAGATTCGTGCTGCTACAAGAGCAACTATCCAGAAACTTGGAGTACTTGAATCCACATTGAAGTTACTTCACATCAGCAAAATAGTTCCTGTGGGACTTCTTGAGGAGATGAAGGAGAGAGAGAAAGGCTGGATTTCAAGTGTTGCTTTGCATGTTGACAACTTGGAGAGGTTTTATTTCATTTCTGGTCTCTGTTCTGGTCCTTATTCTTCCCTATGAGTCTTCTGAAATTCTGATTGCAAAAGTCCCACGTTAAAGTAAGTGTTAGAAACCGTTCCACAGTACTCTGGCATTAATTATTCCTAGAATTTCAATGAAGTGGGAAGACAATTCAATGAACTTGAATTTTGCATTAGCAGTACTGTGTCTTATATGCTTATCTATTATCTGTCCATCTGGCAGCTCACATGCTTGTTGGCAGAAGTGCTTTTATTTCCTTTCCTGAAAAATCCTGGCACTGAATGTATAAACAAGCAGCGCTTCCTTCTTCATTTGTAATTCAGCATGAAATTGTGAGCGTTATTAGTTAATTAATATTACCTCTGGTGGCCGGTTGCTGGTGCGAGCGCGGCGCTGGAGCCGGAGCATATGGAGCAGCGCGGCGTGCTCGCAGCCAGGAGCCGGCAGATTGAGATCCATCTGGCAGCTCACTTTGTGCTGAGACTGCCAGGGAGTCTGGGGCTGGGAACAGCAACCCTGACTTCTTCAGGGGGAGCACAAAGGGAAAAATTACTTTCCCCTCCCCAGTTTGATAGGTGCTTAGGAAGTGCCAATAAAGATTCTCTAAGAAGCGTGCTGTCTTTCGGTTCCAAAATTAATGTATTGCTAGTGAGCATGCTGAGGACTCTGAGCTTACCAGTGTGGTTGTCTACAGCCTGTTGGGTTTTTGCTCAGTTTTCTTACTGGGAAGGCTCAAATTCTGCATCAGGGGTGTGTTGGGGAGTACCTGGCAGTGATGCTCACAGACACTGCTGCAAGGAGCTGGGCTGGGCAAAGAGCACTTTCATGTGGACCTACTGGGCTTTCAAGTACAGGTATATATTCATCAGGTTACACCTCCTAAAGATTTTGCTCATTTAATTTGGGGGCATACATTTTTGTGGTGTGGTCAGCCAGTCAGTACATTCCCAATAGACAACTGCAGAGGCTTTCCAAGCTTGCTCTCCTGTTTAATGTTAACTCAAATGAAATGTTGTGTTTCTAGAACTGGCCAGAGAAACACAAGTACCTTATCAAGGCTGTTTCTCAGTACAGATAAAATTTGAAATGCTATTAGTGGAATTGCTTTTGAACGTCCTCTTCCAAAATGAATTTTTGTGATTTTTTAAAAGAAATTAATGAATCCAGAGGCATTATACAACTTCATAGCAATAACAGACAAAAGCCTAAGCTTGGAATTCACCCCAAAGCATGCACACCGTAGCAGGTTATTGCCATTTTATCTGCAGAAAAGCATCTTGCACTAACTCCACAGTAAGTTGAAACTCCTGGTTTTTGCATTTGTTTTGTGATGCTTTGTGGCTTCCTCTTGTTACACAAAAGTGCCACTAATTAAAGTAATCCATAGTGTGACTGGGGAGGACTTGTCATAAATAACAAACTGGTTAACTTGGCTGAGTGTTGCTCATTTTTAACAGAAGTTTTGTATTTATGTCATGCTGTTCACAGCGAAAACTGCTGGCAAATGTTGCTATTACAACTTTATCTTTGGTGTAAATGTACAGTCTTTTCATCTTGTCACTTTTTAGTTTCTCATGGGGGTGAAACAGTTTCTCTCTGCTGTCAGAAGCAGTGACAGTGAGGTGGCAGGTTGGCAGCTTGGTGTTCCCTGAAAGTGCTGCCCCTCCACCTTGGAGGGGATTTATTTGTTTTATGAGGACAGTTGACTTTGGGGAAAATTGCCTTACTTGTGAAAAAGTTATGACTGGTTCAGAAACCAGAATGTGGTTTAAAGGCTTGTAAGCTGGACAAGCACGATGTACACAGAAAATCCTGTGTTAAACTGAAATTAATCACTAATGCCTGGAGAAGCAGGTTTAAATGCCTGTTGATATTTTGCCTGACTATACCTGCTATGGTTTGTGCCTCTTGAATCAGAATCTGCAATTTGAAAGGGTGGAGGGGAATCAAGGCTTTTTTTTTTTTTTTT
>VXAX01006459.1:481996-512792 GCA_013399835.1 Leptocoma aspasia
TTTTTTTTAATAAGAGAATTTCTGAAATAAGAACCTAAATAATTGTTTTTCAAGAAGGAACTGGTAAGTGGTACTGAAATTTGGGCAGAAGGAAGTAAAACCCATATGTAAACCCCGCTCTTAGTGGAAAGGTTTTGCATTACCTTGTGTTTGTCTGTCTTTGGGATGTGTAAGAATTTAGTATCTTGCAACTGTAACAAAGAATAAATCTGTGTTAGGATATGAGGCCAGATCTGACAGAGGTGAGGCTGCCACAGCCCCTGCCCCAGGTCTGACCCGTGGCAGGGCTGAGTGTGTGTTCCCAGCAGATAAAAAGATTTTCTTGCCCAGAAGGAGTTAGAAATGGAATTTCCTAAGAAGATGGGGCAAACTGCAGACCACACAGAACAAATGTATGGACCAGCCACTGTTTGCACATCAGCAGCTGCTTTTATGGCCTTGTCCCTCTGTTTTACCACACTTGTTGTTCAGGAGTCATCTAGATCCTTCCAGATAGACCTGGGATGAGTTGGAAGTACCTGGAAGTAGCTGGAAAGGGTATGAGAGGAGCTTTCTATCAGGTCCCCAAACAGTTTATATAATAAACTGCATTGAAACTGCAATAGACAAACTTACCTACTTTTTTGTATAGTTGTCATTAATTTTAATACTGATTTTTTTTTTCATTTCCAATACATTAACAATTGTCAACCTTTTTGTGAAGGGATTATCTGACTAAAAAAAAATCTGTCCTTCTTTCCCTCTGTAATTCAGTTTGCTGACAAAATACAGACACGTTGTCAGAGAATGTATTTGTCCTGCTACTGATTCACTTGATTTCATTCTGATATTATGGACTGCCCCATGTTATGAGAATACTTTCCAATTTGGGTTTGGATCTCCAGTGAGGAAAATAAACAGCTCTTTCTAATACCTACTTTATTGTTGGAAATTAAATTTTCTGGATGGGCAGTCAGCTCAGGCCATCCTCAGGCCATATAAAAGCTCAGGCCAATGGAATGCTGGTCAGATGTGGATTATTGTTTCATGTGAGGGATATTGGCAGTCAGAGAATGGAGCTCTAGGAACTTAGAGGTGACAGAAGGGAGTTTCTCTAAAAATGGATCCTTGGAGTTTGATACAGTGAAGTGCAGTAGTGAAAGATCATTTCATCGAAGGATGTCACGTTTCTGCAAGATTTTTTTCTTTCACTTTTCTATATTTTTGTTCCTTTGGAAGTTACTGATTGTCTTAAATTGGTTTTATTTTTTTTTCTCCCTAGTAAAACGCTTCAGAGAACCAAAGCATGAAAGACGTCCCTGGAGGATATGGTAAGTTTCTGCATGCTTTATTCTTAACTTCTTTTCTTCTTGCATGTTGTAGAAATAGAAGGGATGATGTTAGTGTAAGATGATTAAAATAAAGTGATGACAAGAAATTGGTAACTGTCAGTGAGGAATCAAAAAAGTTACCAAAATACATGAGTCAGGTTACCTTCTGTGTGTTTCCTGGGTAGTCATTTCTTACTGAACACTTCCAGGAATCTGTAGAGATGTGCATTTAAGCATGAAGCTTCAATTTGTGCTTCTTCCTAAAGACAGAAACTTAGAGTAGCCCTGAGATGTATCTGAACGTCTACAAACTTGCACAAGCTTAGAAGAAGATCTCAGCTGGGCTCAAATAAAATTCCATGTTTTGTTGGTATCCTACTACGTGTAAAATAGAAAACAGGATGATAAAAGATACAAGTACATCAACCATAAAAAATACAAGGTATAAAAAGTGTATTTGTGTTTATTACATTTTAAAAGTTATTGGATTGAAGCAATGCCAACACAATTTCGAGACTGGTGTAAGTGTTAGACTGCCATTCCACTTGTTCAAGACTTGAGTGGTTTAAATTCCTCTCATACAATGCTGCTTCTCAAAACTAACACTGACTTTTATTTCACTGAAAAAATAAGTACAAAATCTTTGTGTACTACAGTCTACCTCAGCCTGAAATTCTGACAAGTGCACTGATAGCCCTTAATTTTTAAGCAAAGAATCTTGTTCTGGGACTCAAGTATTGTTATTTATAGCAGGGTGTACTGATTAGATATGTAACTCACTGGCTTCCTGCCTCATCTCCAACACTCTGCTCTCTGTGTCATGCAGTGAATGAAGAGATTGAAGTTCAAGACAGTTATCAGGGAGGGTAGATGAATTCAGACATAAAATGTCATTTGGATCTGTTGGGGTGTTTATATCTTTTTAGACGTGCAAACAACAGGCAAAATGTTTGTTTTTCTGATTAATACAAAGAACACACTCTTGCCTGCATAATATTCTTGTTGTGATTCTTATGTTTTACATTTAATGAAACATCCACTGAAAGTTCTGATTTTGTGCAAAGGATGATGAAAAAAGAATGGTAAGGGCTGGAGTCATTACTGAATCACTGTCTAAGTGGGGGTTTATATTTTCGCCTTGAGTGACAAACTGTTTTCTCTCTGACTTTATCATCTGCTTTGGAGATAATATTGTCAAGGTTGGAATTCTTTTGCAGTGTGTTCTAAGCTCTGCACTGTAGATAAAATTCAGTGAAACCACTTCATGCTTTCAGGTGAAAAATATGCTGGCTTTTAAATGAAATACTCTTGATAAAGGATTCATTAGTCACTATTAAGTTGTTCGCCCACAAACACATGATGGGGATTTTATTTTTGTCTGTGCCATAAGCTTGCTAAAAATGCATAAACATAAAAGGTCCAAAATACCTATCAGGGCTGGGATACTCATTGTTTCCAGGAGGTTATTAAAGACTTAGCTAGAGTTAGTCAGGATTAGCTCTTGGATAATGTATGATACCAAGAGGATATCCGTAGACTTTACGTTTACAGTGGTAGGTTTCAAGTTAATATGATTTGGGTCATTGTTAGAAAAAGTAGGGGCAGAATTTAAAATGAAACAAAAGCTAAATACAATGATACTTCTGTCATTCTGGTGTTCTCATTTGGAGAAAACATTAATAATAGAGATGGAGTTTTAATTAACATAAATTTGCAATATCTGGCTGTGTTGTAAATAGTTTTGTGTGTCTTAAAAACTGTTTTTACTTTACTTAGGTTTTTAGATACTTCCAAGCAAGCCATAGGGATGTTGTTCATCCACTTCGCAAATGTGTATTTATCAGACCTTACAGAAGAAGACCCTTGTTCACTGTGAGTGTTTAATTTTGGAATAACTGGTCTTTGTGGAAGTTCTGTAGCTGCGTTTGGTGTATGTGGATAGTAAGGCAAGATAAAGCTGTGAAGACAGTTTTCATGGTAAAAATCACTCACTTTATAAAACGTGTCATTTAAACTTAGTTAATCAAGGATCAGGATTCTTCTCTTTACGTTCATGGCTGGCAGGAGTCTGGACTGTGTGTAGCTATTTTAAACCTAAAGGGCAAAGCCTTGCTACTTATCCCTCTCCAGTGAATGAATGAGGACTTGAGATGCACATTGCACTTCAAGTTTGTTTACTGAAGGTGCTGGGACCAAAGGAAATGAATATCCAGTGGTGTTCACTGTAGTAAAGCAAGGCTGTAATATAAAGTGAGGTTGCTTTCAGGGTTATTTAGCAAAAATCATTTGTTTTTGTATTTGCTTCTAAAACCTACATTGGCTGCTGCAGTATTATTTTCATTTTGTTAAAAATGGTAAATCTTGCTTGGTAGCCAGGCAGTTAGTACAGAAATTAATTCTGCAATGTCATGCTTGGAGCAGTGTGACTAAATAGATAAGCATTTCTCTGTAGTATATTAAACCTGAAGATTTTATGACTAAGACCCCGACAGGCTCTTTACAGGAGCTCCTGAAGCAAATGGTAATTGTTTGGGTTTGTTCTTGATAAGGCTCATGCTCAAAGTAGCTCACACATTGCTGATAATGAAAGCTGTGAAATTACTTTTAAAAGCCCAGTAATTTGCCTTTTAGAATCAATCCAGTTCCTTTCGATGGCATCTGCTCGCTTGTTGTTCTTGGGTAAACAAAGGAGTCACACAGCTCAAGGAACATGCTTGTGTTGCTGCACAAGGCAGTTTTATATCCCTTATTCCTCCTTGATTCCTTCTGTGCTGCTACATGGTAGAAATGTGCAAGAACACTGCTTTTCTCTTCCCACCACAAAGCATTTGCAAAATGCATTTATTTTAGCACATGAACTGTAAAATTTGAGTTATAATTGTGACAGTTTCAATAATATGAGGCATCATTGTAGGATTTTTCTTGCTTATAAATTTAAGAATTTCCTGGTAAGTTTAAAAACTGGCAGGTGCAAATTACTTTCATTCAATTTTTATAACTCAAAGTATATATTCAGGTGAGGTAACAAAAGCATGTCAGAAATTGTCAGTGTTTAAAGCTAAAGCACAATAGTGTATTACAGTATTTTAAATTAGAAATAACTTTGTGCTGTGTTTTCACAGTAAAGGGTTTACTGACATGTGCATTCTCCTGCATCTACCTATTTTTATTTTCAAATCTCACTTTTAGTGTAAGTGTAACATGATGCAAAGCAAGTATGAGAGTGAGATTATTCAGTGTTCTCAGGATAACCGAAATTACAGTGTGGAGCTGGATAATTTCTCAAACAAGTGTGCAGGTTCTTGATAGCAGAAAAAATATCACATACCATTAACCAAAATCTATCGTAGGAAAAATATCCCTAAGTTTGAAAGGGGGTCCAGACTTGCCTGGCAGCAGCACAGCAGGTCCTGTGGGCAGGTTAAGGAAGGTCCCGGGGTGAGCCCGGCGTGCTTGGGAATGTCGGGCATCCCTGGGTGCCGGGCTCTGGCTGTGGAGTAGGTGCTGGCACCTCTGCTGTCTCTGCTGCTGCCTTCCTGCTGCGGGCTTACAGCAGCCTCTTGTGGCCTCGGCGGGACTCGTGCAGGCTCGGCATCGCCGGCGGTCCTCTGCAAACACTCAGCCTTGGTTTTAGTGTTTGACTAATGCAACGTTAATTAAAACTCAGACTTGGTGAACAGTTATTAGAAAATAACTATTCTTATGAAGTTTTGGGATCTTTAAGGACAGAAAAAAGATACTGAGACTGATAAAACTATTTGAATTTTAGGTGCTCAGTGTAATTACAGAAGTGGGTAAATGATTGTTCTCAGTATTCTGGCTTCTCAACATACTGACAGATCTTTTATCAATCATGGTGTTAAAATATCTTGAACCTGTAGAAAATGGACCCTGACTCCTTGTTTTCTTTCCTGTTTTTCCTTTCAGGTACCTTATCAACTTCTTGCTGGATGCCACCTTAGGAATGCTGCTTATCTACATTGGGATCCGTGCTGTCAGCAGCATCGTGGAGTGGCAGCAGTGGGAGTCCCTTCGCTTTGGGGAATATGGTAAATGTTCTGTTCTGGCACTGAAGTGATTCTCAGGGGACAGTCCCAGAGTATTTCAGCAAGTGGTTAACTCTTCCTAAAATCGTTGTACAATCATTTTAGTATTTCACTTGTCATGAGGGTTCTTTTAAGTTCTATATCTAAGTATTCACCTTGTGTCTTAGAAAGCTCAACAGCTCTCTGAGCATTTACAGAGTTTGGAACAAGTGCCTGAATATTTATTTTTTTAAGAAGTGATTCAACAAATTATGATATTGGCTAATCTCATGGAAAAAATACCAGCAAGATAAATTTACTCTGAAACACTTCTAAAAAAATGATTGCTGGAAGGACATTTCCTACTAAAGCTTTCACTGAACCACGTGCCACTGTCTGAAGATACAGACCAAGAGTTCTGCCAGCCCTCTTTAAGCAGCCACATCCCTTCAGAGGAAGGAATGGCAAGGTGGTCTGTGCTGCTCCTCAAGTAATGATCACTGCAGCTTGTGCATGTAGGGCCTGTATCACTGGTGAAAAATGCCTGAGGGACAGACTGTGAAATCACTTGCAGGTGAAGTTGCAGAGTTTATCTTCCATCATACTGAAGTCCACTGATGTGCAGAAGTTGTGGATTTGCAGTTGCAGTTGAGTATCGCACTCAGCATTTAACATCAGCATTTAATTTTGTTCAGTCTGTTGTTCTCAGATTGCTGAAAATGGAAGTTTTGTGTACATGCTAGAAGCCACATTTGCAGCTCCTTGAGACAGGAATGGGAGGAGATGTTGCCTTATAAGTGAGCTGTGGCTCTTCATCAGAGAGAAAAACAACAACCCAAATGGTTTGGGAGGGAAAAAGTTTAAGAAAGCTAAAAATGTTTGCCTAACAAATTAGGAGCTTTCACAGCAGTTTTATAATTATTACTGGTAGGATTTTGGTTTTGTAGATTTCTTTGGTTTTAAGGATCCTAAGTAGCTGACAGAACTAAGAATAAATAAAGGCCTTCTGAAATTGGAGCACTTTAAAAACTTGAGAAGTTTGCAATCAAATAACATTAATTGCTATTTGCTTTAATGCCAGAGGTTTAGATATGATAAGCAACTGAGGAGAAATAACTGCCTATGCTATTAGGATGTGTTAGATTTATAGAGATTTAATGTGTATCTTTTAGGGTACAGTTTATGGCCACTTTAAGCTGTTTAAGTCAGCATTGCCACAACACTGCTTGTCTGCTTTTATCCCACATGCCACAGTCCGGTATTTCCATTCTTTTCCTTGGACTGGTGCATATCTGGCTCTTCAGGGAATTGACCAAGAGAACTAAACCATCAAAATTTCACTAGATGTAAAAAAAGTAAATAGTTCCTCCACATTAGTCCCCAGACTTGTGTCTCTAAGGGATTAGGTAAGGACCAATGCCCAGGGAAGGCAAAGGGGCAAGGAAGGAGGTGAGACCTATTGCCCAGAGCCCCATTTTCTGATTGTTGGTTTGGCTTGAAGCTGTTTAAAGAGGTTTGAGCAGCTTTCAGGCCATATACAACTTGAGTTTCCACTTAAAGAAAAAAATTTTTGTATCTATTACAGTTATAGGTAGGTATTTGTAATCAAGTCAGATCCTATATTTTATTTCTTTCTAATAACATTTTGAACTTTTTTATGTGTAATCTGTTGTCCTTTCCAATTTTAATGTTCTTTCAACAGTAAGCAGTCTGTGTGGATGGGGAGATGTGGGGAGTATATTCACTCCCCTGAAACTTCTCTATTTCTTACTGACTTTCAAAATAAACCCGGGTTTATTTTAGTTATGAGACATTCTGATTGCAGTAATTAAGCTCTTAAAATCAATAAATGAACTTGTGTAGTGCTTTGGAGGTGGTCTGTGACTGCTCCAGTATTGTCACTTTGAATTAGGAGATCTGAAACACCTGAACCTGTTTATTGAGTATTCTCCTCTCTGTGTGTATAAGTGATGTATGAAATTACATAAACTGTCTTTTGTTTGTTGTTCTCTCTAGTATCAGATCATTTTATTAGTCACTAACTTTCTGTTCTGCATCTTTATTAATATGCTGTCCTGCCTTTAGTGTGTTAGGTTTTTAATCAAGCTATTGTAGGGACTATTTTAAAGCATATTGCAAATCTTCATTTCCATTAATCATGTGGGAGAGGCTTCTGGTGTAAAGAGAATTAGAGAGCACATGGAAAGTTATTAGTTTTGGCCGTGCAGTAAGGTTAGGCCCTCTGTAAGAAATCCCATGTAAATGGACAAGTTGCATTGGATCATTTGCTGTCATCTTCTAAGTGTCCCTGAACTGAAAACCCTCATATCACCACTTTATTTAAAATTCTTCAGTTTGACCCAAAGAACACTGTTATTTTTCATAAGATTTTTTAAAATAAAGTTTGGTCGAAGAGAGGGCTAAAATGCAGTTCTGTGGGGTTGCAAGTGTGTTTAAAACTTGGGATTTTGAAGTTAAATATGGATGTGTAGTATAGAATCACAGAGTGGCTTGGTTTGGAAGAGAGCTCAAAGCCCATCTCATCCCACCACTGCCATGGGCAGGGACACCTTCCACTATCCCAGGCTGCTCCAAGCCCTGTCCAGCCTGGCTTTGAACATTTCCAGGGATCCAGGGGCAGCCACAGCTTCTCTGGGCACTCTGTGCCAGGACCTCACCACCTCACAGGGAACAATCCCTTCCCAATATCCCATCTGATCCTACCCTCTGGCATTGGGCAGCCATTTCCCCTTGTCCTCTTACTCCACAGCCTTTTCCACAATCCCTCTCCAGCTCTCTTGAAGCCCCTTCAGGTACTGAAATGCTGCAGTGAGGTCACCCTGGAGCCTTCTCTTCTCCACACGTCTCCTCTCTTCTCCTCCCTGTGGTTCACTGGGAAGTATCAGAGTTCTGGAGCATTTTATCTGTAGTAGTAAAGTCAAGTCCTCAGCTTGGAGATCAGTGTGATTTCAGTTTGTTTGTAAGTGTGGGAAAACAAACAGAAGCCCTCGTTCCACCCCCTGACAAGTCTCTTCTTGTGACTGAGTGATGTTTGTGTTTCTTGAACCTAAATAATCATTTGTCTCAAGTTAGTTCTCACTGTGAGCTCATTTCCCTTCTTAGCTCTATTACTTGATCCCTGGTGATTCATTACTTGAAGCTGTCACAAAAATAGCAGTGTCCTGCTGGTTTTAAAAGCCTCTTCTTTATATGGAGGATAGTTTTTAAGCATAAATGCCTCAAGGAAGGAGCGGATACCAAAATATCAGCATTTATAAATGGTGGCTGTTTGTACAGCAAAACAACACTGCAGTCTGATTTATGAACAAAGGGCCATGACTCTCCCTCGAGGGCTTTTTTACATCAGAATTTTTAATTTTATTGGATTTATCTTCATATCTATCACTTTGTATTTTCAGATTCATTACATCAGCAGTTGGATTTTAATAAAAGTGCAGAATCAGTTAATATATTTGAGTGTATAAAGAGGAGAAAAGCAGTCGTGATCTGTACTGAAAAGAATGTTCCCTGTGCTCTCCTTGCCTTCTTGTCTTGAGCTACTTTAGCTGCTGTGAGTAGAAAACAGGTGATAAATCTCTCCTGGTGATTGTAAACCCCACTGGCAACTGAATTGTGCTGTGGCCTCTTTTCTTGGCTTTGCCTCTCCATGACAGAGCTCAGAAATTGTATTTGATGCATCTTTTCCCACCAGCTCTTCATTTGCCCCTTGCAGAGCAACTTACTTATAGCCATGTGGGGTAGATAGCACTGACTTCAGAACTATTTAAAGTTTATTTTCAAGTAGTTCTGTGAGTTGGCATTTTCTTAAGAAAAAATTTTCAGGATCTGAAGAACAGAAGGAAGTTACAGGGTAGAGGAATAACAGGGATTTGGTTCAAGAACTGTCTCTAAACATACTTCTACAAAGCAGCTGATGGCAGTGAGAGATACAAGTATAGACTGATTTGGCATTGCCCAGCATTTTCCAAAAATGCTGCTACAGTTGTCACTGCAGAGGATTCAAAAATTTTCAGTTTCGTTCTTTATTTGCTTTTCTTGCAGTAGCAAGATTTACACTAATTTGCTGGATTATTCTATACATGACAAGCATAAAATCAGAATTCAAGAGATGACTGTAAGAGACTTTAGAGCTTTATGGCTTCAACATTAACATTAAAGCTCTAATTTGAGTTTGTGTACAGAATCTCTGAATGTACAAATGTCTGAAGATGCTCTTTGGAGCACTTTCTGGGTGTGGTGATGTATTTAACTTCAATTTCATGGCTTATAAAACCATAGAAAAAATTGGTTAGAAAGGAACTCCAGAGGTCATATAATCTAACCTCTTGCTCAAAGCAGGATTAACTTCAAAGCTGAAGTGGGTTGTTCAGGGCATGGTCCAGTCAGTTTTTAATTTATCCATGGTTTAGGATTTAAGAATCCCTTTATCTGAACAACCTACTCCAGTAGATTTAACCACTCTCACTGTAAAAGCTTTTTTTCCTTCATATCAGAATTGTATCTTCACTCACCCAGTCTGTATCTTCCCACCTTTCTTCAAGGATACTGCTGGGACACTGTCAAAAGACTTGCTAAATTCAAAGTAGACAGCATCCCTGTTGTTCCCACATGTAATTATAGCTGAGAGATAAGTTTGTAGGTGCAGTAGGGCACACAAAAATCCTCAAGTAGAATTTAATATACACAACTTCTAATTTCAGTCATGTACCAAAAAAAAAAAAAAACCAAAACCCAAAGAAACCAGCACCACTCCCCACAAAAACATTGTGGAACAAAATATTCATTGGTGAGAGTGCACAACTCTTCTAATACAGAGTTTCACAGTTTTTAGGTGTACAAAATCTCCCGAGAGTTGCAAAAGATGGAAAATTGTTTTCACTGTCTTCGCTTTTAGGAATTAAATAAAGATTGGAAGAAAGATTAGAATAAACTGTTTGTTTCAATAGTAAGGCTGTAGCTAAAGCTACTAGATTATTTTTTAATATTTGCTAATTAGTGAGAAAAACTAGAGAATGCTAATAAAAATATGGAGTATAGAAATTAATTGCTAAAATCTAATTCTCAAATCTAATTCAGGCCTTGTATCTTCAGAAGAATCACAGTTGCTCGACTTTGATTTACTGATGTTTTCCCTTTCAAAATTCTAACTCTTTGGGTTTTTACAAGAGAAGCTGTAACTGCAGTATGTAATTGTAAAACTCACGCATTTTAATTGCTTTCCTCTCAGACTGTTGAGTGTTGATCACTAACTCATCCTGTAAAACTTAGTTAGGAAGTATTTGTTGTTTTGGACTCCAGTCTGATTTATCAGTTTCTCTGTGTAGCATTTCAGCAGCAAACACTAAGTCTCAGACTATTACCAAGTATTAATTCTGAAAGCCTTTCAGGAGTGTTCCAGAAAAGGAAGCAGCAACTGTCTATTATGCATTACAAGCACATAAAGGCATCTGATTTTCCATTGCCCATTATTCATGGGTATGCTAAGAGTTTGGAGCTGCCTTTGAAGAGATTGCAGAGCCTGCTGCAAAGACTAAAGATCTGTCACCCCCCTCCAGAGCTTGCTCTTGTTTTCCAGTGAAGTGCAGCTTCAAGCTCACCTGCAATGCTTGTTGGGCTTACCAACCTTCTTTTCTCCCCTTTTTTGTCTTCTTTTTGTTTCTCTGCCTTCTTTCAAAGAGTCCAATAGTGTACATAAGTTTTCCTGTTCAAATATTCGTGGTCGTCTTTCTGTCCTGGCAGATAACTTCATGCACTCAGGTTCTCACTCTGCGCTCGAGGTGCAGCAGAATTTCAAACCCTTTCACATTGGAACCAAAATATGATCCTAATCTTTTATTCAGTTAAATTTTTTATAGCAGCTCTTGCACCTGTTGCTGCAATTGGATACTTATGGTAACTAACTTTGTAGAGAGGAAAAATATGTTTAAGATAGCCTAGGGAGAATGGTGGAAATCTAACTTCTACTTAGACTGAAGTGAAATGTGTTTTCCCCAGCTATGTTTCCATCAATTTTTCCCCTTTAAGACACTTAATATGTCATGATAGAGGATCAAAATTAACAATATGAGGAGAAACACAATGAAAGTTTATCTGTCTTGCTTTCATCAGGTTATATGAAACAGTGTGAGCATATCACAGCTGCTGCTGAATGGGACAAAGCCCTGTAAGATTTAGTTTCTGATACTTTTTGAAAGCTGGGTTGAGGCAGAAGGAGGGGAAGAAGCAGCCCTAAAGGAATTGGAGAAGGCACTTTGGAGGATTTAGCTGCCCTGCTGCCTCTTCTAATACTGCTTTTTTAAGATGTGTGCTATGAAGTAAATCAAACCTATGCATATATTGAACCTTTCTTCTTTCTTGCAGGTGATCCCCTGCAGTGCAGTGCTTGGATGGGCCAATGTGCTCTGTACATAATGATTATGACATTTGAGAAAACCATCATCATCATAGTGCTGCTTATACCTCAGTGGAAAGAGGTTGGTGTTTTTACAGCATTTTACAGACAAGTGAAGTTTAGGTGGAAGCTATAAAGACTTCCAGCAGTGTTTATTGGTTTGGCTCTAGCATCATGATTGTCTACACTCATTGCCAATTAACTCTGTAGTAGTGGTATGTTCTTTTAGTTTAATTGGGATACTGCTAATGAGACCTTTATCCATTGCCAGGAATATCATATCGTATTTTGAGGGTTTTTTGTAAACTGAAATATCCAAAATTTAATTCTATCTCCTTGTCTAAAGTACCCTTGAAACTACTAAGTGGTTCTTTCTTTTTTTAACTCTAATTCTTGAGTGTATTTGTATTTGTATTCTTGTAGTATTTTGAAGAATTTTCTTTGCCTGACCCCATTGATAGGTTTTAACTGTAGACTTTGGGAAATTTGTGGTGGATTAGTGAATCCACTGATGCTGACTGGATTAATCTTTTTGTTGATGGACTCTGTGGAACCAGATATTCAAAGTGGTGCTGTTTCTGCCCATTAAAACCAGTTAGCTCTGTTGTATGCTCTGGACTGCTTTGGGAACTCTCTTCTCCTTATTGTGAATTTTGTAAAACTCTGCTCTGTTAAATTTTCTAAAGATGGATCTACAACATGTTCCTTGGGAGCAGCTCTAAAATGTTCAAGATGATTCTAAGGCAGCTCCTCAGACTTCTGTAAACAAAAATGACAGAGATAAGTTTCTTGTCAGCCCCACTTACTTATCTGTGGTAATTTATGAGCTGTCCTAAATACTTTGCTTTTCTCAAAGCTGCCCTTTTTTGGTTCATCTGCATTATTTCTGTCACATTAGCTTGTACATGAACATTGCCCTGCCTAAGCCAGTTGTGTGCACATACTGCATGAGCTGAACTCCATCCTTTTCTTTTCACAGGTGGCTTTATTGAATCCCATAGAGAACCCCCAGCTGGAGCTGGCAATCGTCATGCTGATAGTTCCCTTCTTTGTTAACGTTAGTACAACTCACTTCAAGATGTTCACTTGGATATCCTTCTGCCATGTGTTCATTAATTAACATTAGTCCTTAAAACACAGTGTACCTTGGTGCTTAAGTTAATTTAAGGGCTGCTAAAGAATGGGTAAATTGTCTGGATATGTAGATTTTACAAAGCTGAAATCCATATGGAGCTAAAGAACCAGGTTCAGGAGATGGGCAGAAATGCCTCATAGACCCCTTTGGCCTGATGACCTCAGTAGATTGACTGATGTAGAGATTATAAAATTACAGTGAGATTTGCTTCAGGAAGCAGTTGGTCTAAGGACAGACGTCCTGTAAAGTATCCTGTGTCTGACCATAGCTAATAGTGGCTGGCCTGTGGTGGAGCAGAGGAAAAGGGCAAGTGTGCAGTCATCCTTCCCAAAGTACACTCTTGCAGCAATCTGGGATTTAGGGATTAGAGCCAGAGACAGTGGGTGTCCTTGCATGTAATAACTGCTGGTAAAGCATTGCTACATGAAGAGTTAATACATGGCCACTGTTAATAGTCACTACTTTTCTGATTTTCTTCTCTTCCACAAAGGGATAAAGTAGCTGGGTTCTAGAGCATTTCTGAAAGGTGTAATAAGATATGTGACACTGTGCCTACACAAGATTTAGCTTTTGGCCAATTCAGAATTATTGTCAAGTTCATTTGGTCAGTACTTGGACCTTCCTTCTACTCTGAAGAAAGCTGAATTGTCACTTTCCCCTTCTTTTTAACAGGCATTAATGTTCTGGGTAGTAGATAATTTCCTTATGAAGAAAGGGAAGACAAAAGCTAAACTTGAAGAAAAGGAAGCAGGACAAGATTCAAGAAATGGAAGTAAAGTCCGATACAGGAGAGCAGCATCACATGAGGAGTCAGAGTCAGAAGTATGTAGAGTTAATTATTGTAATTAAGGCAATATCAATCCAGTTCACCCCTCCTGATACTGATTTCATTGTAGCACTGTCAACTTAGGTTTGATTTGCTGAGCACGTACCTCTAGCAGTAGGTCCTAGCATTGGCAGTTGAGAACCAGTTAAGGAAAAAGTCATTGTTGTGCCACTCTGGCAGTTAATTTCCTTCTAGATGGGCAGGGAGACACAATAATACCACAGGTGAGCTGTGCTGCAAGTGCTTCTAAAAAAACTCACAGGGAATACAAAACTAAAAGACAATTCTAATCCAAAGAGAGGTTAATAGCTTAAAGTGAGAGGGAGCTGGTGGAGGCAACTGACCTGATTTTCAAGAATTATTTACATAGTTGCCTTAGCATAACGTTATTCTAAATTACATTAAGTGAGCAGTTTTTAGTTCAGCTGAAAGATGGGTGGTTTCTTTCAAGGTGAGTTGGTTTAGCTTTAGTAAGTTAATGTAACTTTTCTGTGTGATAAACAGTGCTATTTATATGGGGTTTGCCAGGTAATGTGACTGCCTCGTTACCAGTGTAGATCAAGACCTTAAATATTCTCTCAGTCTGCCTCCACTGTTCTGGCATCACTCTTAGGGTTCAGAGTCACTGGCTGTAGTGAGATTTATACGTGTCCGTCCTTCTTCACATTTACTGGAGGTTTCCAATAGGAAATGACGTTTGATAGTGTGGCAGTAAATCATGATTGTGTTCTGTAAGCTCTTTCCTGATCAAATAATAAGGTGCTTTACAAGCATAAAAAGAAGTAAAATTTAGCAAGTAGGAAGGAGTGTGACTGCTCCATGTGCTCAGAAGCTGTACTTTGTTTTTAGATCCTTATTTCAGCAGATGATGAGATGGAGGAGTCGGATGCCGAGGAGGACCTGCGCAGACTGACCAACTTAAAGCCCGTCAAGAAGAAGAAGCATCGCTTTGGTCTGCCTGTATGACACATTCCTTGGCCTGTGGACTCGCAGGTTTCATGGCAAAAACTTCTGTCAGTGGGGTTTAATGTTGCAATTGCATCTCCCTTTTCATACAAACTGACTTAGAAGCAAGGTCTACCAACAGAAGGCAAAGCAGTTGGAAGACTTCCAGTTCAGTTGCACTACAAACACACTGACCAATTATGCAAGAATGTCTCCTCATCATGTGTGGAAAATGGAGGAGTCACTAAGGATTCGTGTGGGAGGTGTCAGAGAAGAGCAGAAAGAACAGATACAGAATATTTCCCTTTCAGTTACTGATGGGACAGTGTATGGCATTCTCAAAAAGACATCAGAGTTGACTAAGTTAAAGGAGTGTGTTTTATTACTAAAACTGGCTTTTGCAGCATAATTCCTAGAGCAGAATAGTTTATGGTTACAAGCTGTAACTTAACATTATTTTTTTAAGTACAAATGTTTACTTGCTACCGGGTACCTATGGAATTAATAGGTGGAACAAAGATTTTTTTCCAAGTCTTCTCAAATCTATCTGACTATTTTATATTTAAGTTATATTTTCATACAGTTGTATTTAAAGATTCTCTTTATCAGAGAAAAGGGTACAGTTCCCTTTTTTGTGCAGAACAGGTCAAAAGATTTGTAGTGAAAATCTTATTTATCCTTGTCTCCTGATTTAAGACAAAGGGATTGCAAAGGGAAAAGCTCTCTGTCACTGCTGAAGTCACCAAATATCACTAAAAAATGCAGTCCTGTGTGTGCTCTTGACCACATAATTTGAAAATACCTTTTTCAGTAAGAGGTGGTGTTTGCATATTTGACAAAGGTGCACTTTAGTGTATAACAAAAACCCATTGTGATAAGTTATTTGTGAAATGAGTATCTATGGATGACTCTAATTATTTCTGTTTCTGCAAGTCTTTTGTGCATACCTCTCAAATGACCCAAAAGAGATGGAACATTTCTGATACTTTTCCTATTACAGGGCCTGTGGTACAGGACTGTGATCTGATTGAAGCAGTTGTGCTACAATATTGCAAATACAATTCTGTCCCTTGTTTTTTTGTTGGAAAAGCAATCTTCTACTTAATGCACTTAACAGCAACAACAACAAAATTTCTCCTATTTAATTTCCATAAAGTCTCATTATCCTTCAGTGGTAAAAGAACAACCCCAAGGGGTACAGTGCAGTTGTTACCACAGCATTTCTGGGATTTTCAGTGTCTCTTCTGATAATTGAGAGCACGTGGTGATCTGAAACCTGGCAGACATGTTGTCAGTGACATCCTTTTTCTTTGCATATTTTCTAAATGATTGTTTCTGACAGCTTTCCTTGCTTAGCTAAACCTTGTGCAGGACAAGGCAATGTGTCAAAGAGGTGACAACAGACCTTAAATGCAAATCTGTTGTAGTATCTGGACACCAGAAAAATTCCAAGCCTTAAACCAGTTTCATTGGAAAACTGCTCAGAACTTTTTAAGATTTTTTACATTTTTTTATAGATTTACTAGGTCTTAATGTGATTTATTATCCAGACCACTTAACTGGGCCTTAGTAAATACTGAACTGTGCACTCCCGTGCTTAATTTAATAATTCCAGCATCCCTTTTCCCGGTGGCTGCCAAGGGGACACGATGCTCTGACACCTCAGGGTGTCCTGCCAGCTCAAAGGGACATTTACCAAACCCAAGGTTTTAGTTGAGCCACTGACCTTTGTTACTGTGCACTGAAACGCAAGAACTGCAATAAGTTACAGTACTAGTGTTTTCCTTTAGACTAAATCTAGAAACTAATGACAATGGAAGCTTACCTGAGTTCTTTTGACGTGGGGGGTGGGGATGGGAAAATGTCCCTAATCAGTTTTGCCTCTGGTTTGGGGGGTTTGGGGTTTTTAATTGATTGTATGACTCACATCTTCTTTTGACTATTGACCACTGGGCGGGCGCAGATCTCCAAAAGCACAGTACTTCAAGGAATTCATCAACAGAATAATCTCCTACAGCTCACTTTTCCAAAGGGATTTAAGAGCTAGGACTGGCTCTTGTCACAATTGTCAGCATTTATTTTTTTTTAGCATAGGATTTGTTCTATTTCAGATAGTGAACTAAAGCTACTGAACATGTGCTACATCCCAGTGCAGAGCCATGGCTGTCCTCGCCAGCTGAGATAACTGAGCAGCGCACACAAATTTAACTGCGCGAGCTTGCATCTTATCTTCCTTTTCCCTCCTCCACTTACTTCAATTACCAAATTTATTCTAGTCTCATGTTTAGTCTGTGAAGTGTCAGTATAAAATTATGGCCTTAATCATGTAAAAATATTTGTTTTGAGCAGACCTCAAGCATATTGACCAAGTACAAAACAGTATAAAGTGCTACGGAGCAGTTTCCTGAAGGTGGTTATAGCAAAGGTTCTGAATGCTTAATTTTTCATATCTTAAGTGCTTAAAAGTCACTTGATGTGAGACCTAGATATGCCTAGCAAGATGATGTAGTAAAGCACTATGATCCAAAGACACAGAAGGCATATTTTAAATATAACAGGAGGAGCAACCTTCAGAGGGGAAAAAAATTGCTTTCTCTACTAAGACAATAATGTTATTCAGAATTTTAGCTAAATAACAAAATCTGACTGTTTTTTCTATTCATTCTTTGTTATCATTGTGAAAGAGATAGAAAAAGTAAAACTGGCAGTTTTCCTCTCTGTAAGGTAAAAATTGGAATTCTTGCAGTAATTAGAAGTAGGACAAGTCCTTTTGTCTGACAGGCTGTATGTGAGAAGGGAGAAGGGGTATGTCTTACCACTGTGTCTTACCACTTGTTAAAATGTATTGGCAGTACAGTCCGAAATGGACTTCTCATAAAGAGTTGATCCAGTAGTGATACTGCAACATCACGTTTGCATTATCCTCCAGTTGTCACTCAGATTTCTGCCTGGCAAATGTACTTCAGGACAACTCATAGTAAAGGTTTAATTCAGGCTGTGCTTAGAAAATAGGATCCTGATTAATGAAAATAAGCTATGTAGTGAATGCCAAAGTAAGAGAAAGGGATCATAACTTAGAGAAGAGACACAGAAATATTGGTGGAGATGGAGTTTACCACGAGTGATCAACCTAAATGCATTAACTGTTCCTAGTATCCGACCTCTGACACATCTGCATAAACTTAAAACACTGGTGTTGTCTAATATGTGGTTTCCAAGTTTTGGCTTCAATATGTTCAGGTCCCCTTGTCTTACTTTAAGTAGGTGAATGCTGTCTGTTAATGTTGCTAACTAAAATGTACTATAGCTTTTCTTCAGGGAAAACTCAGAAACTGAGTTGCAAATTAGAGCAATGCAAAGTGATCCCCTCGGGCAGGTGTCTGCTCTGATCCCTGCCGAGCCTGGGGAGGGGGGCCTGGGCTCTCCCGCTCTGCTCAGAGCTGAGCATCACAAGGAATCTCTGCCACTGTGCTTGACTAACCCGTGTTTGCAACTTTGCTGTGCTTTTTACAAAAGAAACCAGTAGTGAAAGCGAATAAATTCAGCCACACCAAGTCAGAGTACATCTACAGCATAGGCGTGCAAACTTTTTAGGTGAAGTTTCCAGTTCAATTACTGAAAATGACTACTATGGTTTTACAAAGTAAAACTGCAGTATCTTTAAAAAAGGGACTCTTTTGTAGGTGTTTTCGTGTTGTGTGGGTATCCGTCTCAAATGAATGTGGGGTTTGTTTGTAAGTAAATTCAGAGTATAGCCAATGTGAGCAAAACCATCAGCTGTATTCTGCTGCCCTCTGTTTGGACCATATTGTTTAATCAGTGGTGTTACCTTAAACTTTTAAAGGTATCTGATGTAATTACATTATAATGGTTTACAATAAAGTTTGACTTATTACAGATTTGTACACTTGTTTAATACTTGTTCTGTTTCAGTGCCTGTGTTTCAGTGTTTGTGGTGTGCTCTTGTGGGAAGCAGGTTCTGCTACTTGAGCTTAACTTTAGCTCTAATTGTGCACACTGTTATATTGATTTCAATTTCAGTATATTCATTTACCTTAATGGCAAGTCCCATTTGATCAGGAAGAGACACTGTTCTAAGTTGCAAATTTTGTGTACAAGTTTAAGAATCCTTGCAGGCTTCTCTCAGATCCATTCCCTGAGGGAGGTTTTTTCCGGGCTGGAGCTGCACAGGATGGACCCAATCCTGCCTCTGTAACTCTTCTGTAACATTTCCCTATTATTTTCATACTTTCCACCTACCACATCCAAACAGCCCCATACCCACTGCACTCTTATAGGAATACAGTGAAGAATATAATCTTCACTGTACTTAAAGTGTCAGTCCCCTGAGAGGTTGTTAACACTTTCCTGGAAGGGAAAGTCAAATCTTCCCTGAGATTTGGAGACCACAGTGGCAGCCATGTGTACATTCACTGAATTCTCTATGGTCATCACCATATGTTAGTTGGAACCATTCCTCCAGCAAAGGAGTTTTCTACAATTCCTCTTGCATTGGAAGATTAAAACTTGTATTTTTAATAGCCACTGTTGGATAAATGAGCCATCTTGTTCCATTGTCATTCATGTCCCATTTAAGAGATGTCAAGGACCTCAGCCAGGTAACAGGATTTCTACCCTAAAATATAAATAACTGTAGGTTTAGGCTGGGTTCTTTATGAGGAAAAATAGCCCATGATCTGTGCAAGAAAATGATTGTGCCCCTTGTTGAGTGCTGGTTTAGGAAATGTAATTGTAGAGAACAGAACTCTCCAGGCTTTGGGGATGTTCTAGAAACTTCAGGATGTGCTGCCTGCCTCTCTAAGCACTTCACCTGCCCCAAATGGCAAGCAAGGTTTGAGTGGGTTGATTTTGTTTATATAGATTAAATTGCTATGAAAGCACAACTCTGTTGATTTTGAGTGAGGAATATGCAGTACCAATTAAAGCAATTTCAAACACTGAAGGGAAAATAATAGTTCAGTGTCTTGAATTCTAAATATTTGCTTTAAACACGCAGATTGTTATTTTCCTGTCATAATAGATAGAATAGTGATGCTTGTGGGACTGTAGAGAAACATCTTAGAGAACTGTTACTTTGTACAATAGAAAAAAACCTTGTTTTTTCTGAAGTCAATGTTTTATTCTTCTGGTTTTTTGGCCTACTAAGGGCACTGCTGCTCTGCAGAAATGCTTCCTCTGGTTACTAAGACAGGTTTAAAATAGAAAATCAACCTAAGGAATAGCTAAGGATGTAACGTCCAAACTGCTTCTTAGCCTACAAATAATTCCCCCAATAAAGGAGAAGATCTCAGGCCTGGACAGAGTTCAGCTTAAAGGCAGTTTGGGCACCGGGAGGCCTGGGGAATAGTTCACAGTCGACAGATCCCATAGTCCTGCTCATACAGTGCTGGAGCTGTGGCTTGATGTCATGTTTTCATAGTGAAAAACAAAATTTTTGTGACCTCTTGTGCTTCTCTGTACCCTAAAAGCACTGGCAGAGCCTGAGGAAAGGCCAGGGCAGATTTCTACCACTACAACAATTGATCTCTCTAGTGGAAGGTGTTTGGAGGTCTGCCATGCCTGCCCTTCTCCCATTAACCCGCCTGGCTGGAGTCTTGTTTCTTTGTAGGTGTTGAGTGCAGTCACAGAAGCTGATTTTTTTTTGCATGATACAAAGATTGTTTTCCTTTTGGATTTTACATTCAATCTCCCACTCAAACCTCTCCCAGTAATGAAAAATGTAATTCATTCTCAGGGATGGCAGGGCTTTACTTAACTAAAAAATTGTTTAGAGAACAAATATAAAAGTTCTGGGAAAGGTTTTACTGCTGTCAGCAAGTACAGTGGGGAGCACCGAGTTTATCCATGTCTGAGTAAGCTGTTCCTGTACAGATGTGGGTGAAATGGTTAAACTTGCTAATAGTGCTGGAAGTAGAAAATTATTTTACTTTCAGTTGTGTAAGAGTCAGCACCGGAGCGTGATCAGAGATAGAGCTGTAAGGTAGAACCATACCCTGCTTTATTAACTCTCCAAAAGGCACAAAATACTCTCCTGTTAAAGATCCCTGTGCAAAAACGATTCAGGGCACAGTTATGCTTTGGACTTTAGGTTTATATCATCTATAGAGAACACGTATTTTGTTATGCTGGGAAAGCAATGCCCACTCTATTTTTTTTCCCTTCCCTCCCCCAAGAGGGTTCAGAGTCAATTTTGTGTCCATAACAACATTTTGCCTTTTAAAGCTATAAATAGAGCCCCAGCAGGCTACCCGGGAAGTGTTTTTGTAGGGAGCAGGCTTCCCCGCGCCCCGCTGCCGCAGCTGCCTGCCCCCGTCAGCCCAGCCCGGTGAATGCTGCTCGGCCGAGTCATCGCCAGGAATAAACCTCCGACAACAACAGCCTGCCTCCACCCGAATCATCCCGGCGCTGCTTTGGGAACATGACCCAGCCCGTGACTTCACTCGGATGCTCTATATAAGTACCGGAAAACAACAGGCGCTCGCAGAGCTCACGGGCTGGATTTAATCAAAGTCGGGAACGACCTGGGAGGGATTTCAGCGAGGGAGCACCGCAGTTATGTCACAGGTACGGGGACATCTGTGCGCTGCCAGCCCTCGGAGCAGCGCCTGGCAAACCTGGTACTGGCTTGGATGGTTCGCTTGGAAAAGCTTATTAGCGAGTTCCTCTCGTTAACCAGTGAATTCAGCTTTTCTGCTCTGTGACTTGTGTGATTAAAATATTTTAACAAGTACATTCTTAGGATGGGTTATTTGGTGAAGAAGGAAAGCAGCTGCTCTCTACATGGTTAATTAATTTAGCTTTGAAATGTTCTGGTTTACTTTAAATAGTTTTATTTGTGTAGAAAGGGGAAAATCCTTTCTCCTCCTCTGCTTTGGGATGTTTCACAGATGGAGGAATCTCTGTCTTTCCAATACTTTCTCAGACAGTGATTCTGAAATTCTGTTTTGCAAAGAGGTGGCTGTGCTGAAATGTCACTGTGTAAAGCTTAGTGTATTAACATGCAGGAGGAAAGAGTGCGACTGAAAATTCTGTTAGGATAAGATATTTGAGACTGAAATTTTGTATAAAATGAACACTTTTATATTCATTTTATAACTAATGGTTTGTCTTTAATGCATTCCCCAATAATCAGTGTTTAAAAGTGCTCTTGAAATGAGCTCAGAAATGGTGAGGTTTCAGATAAATGTTACATTTGCAACAGAAGCTGCATGTGCCTGGCAGAGCTCTCCTCAGTATGAGTTTTACACGATTGCTGGGATGGAGAGTAGGAGCACAGAGAGAGTGGGAGAGCACATTTCTTCAGCCACAGAGAGTAACTCAGTTCAGCTGATTTTCTTTACTCCAAAGAAAATGGGACTTACAACCCAGTTGTATGTCTTGTAAAGTAGCGCTTTTTGACTTGTGACAGGAGGAGATAAAGCACAGGCTGCATGCCTGTGCCAGCCAGCAATGGCTCCTGGCAAACCCTGCTCACAAATTCTGGCAGCAATTAGCAGTGGTGGGGCTGTGACAGTGGCAGCTGCTGGCCAGGGCTCACTGTAACCTCTCTGTGCACCAGCTTTGCTCTTCAGCTGGGGCCGACTAATCCACAGCAACTGCCCTGCTGGAAAATCCTCTGCGACCAAAGCATGAGACAGTTCATTTTAAAATAACTGGGTGATGTTCAAGAGCTCTGCTCAGCCTGTATCTTTGTGCATCTCAAGCGTCACCTTTCCTCACCCTGTGCCCAGGAATTCCCTTGTCCCAGTGGGAAGAAGCCTCACAGTTATTGTCTGTTACCAATAATGGGTGAAGGACCTTTGCAGATTTCACATTTCTCTCAATAAAGCAAGGGACGTTTTCTCTTCCTGGGTTGGTTGCCTGTGGAGCATGCCGTGGGCATGAGGGACTGTTCCCATCAAGTGCCAGTTGTCATTCCAGAAGGACAGGTGACTCCCTGGCTGTGGGGACATTTGGTTCACTAGCTGAACAACCATGCATGAGCTGTTGTGAGTTTTGAAGGGTTTGCTGCCACCCTTTCCCCTCGCTTGCTTTGGCTACTCATGAGTGTTTTCCCCGGAGATCTCGTAAATGTTTTGTTTCTCACAACACATGCAAGTGGGATTGACAGTGAGCTATTCTGAGCGTCCTCAGGAATTTGCAGCAGGCAGAAAATGCGCTGAAGGCTCCAGTGGAGCCAGCCCACCTGTCCAAGAGCCAGCCATGCATGTGCTGTCTCTGCAAGCTCCCTGGGACTCACTGCTCCAGGCATCTGTAGGCCTTGAGGGATTTGTTTCCCTCCACAACCCTTTTTAGCCTCACAGGCAGTGCCTGGAAGTGCCTTAGTGGGCTCCACCACTGCCAGAACCCAAATATCAGAAGCCCTGTGTATGCAGTGATGGTCAGAGAAGTTTCTTGTTGATCTTTCAGTGTGTAAATCTCTAGAGCTGGAGTGTGGGGGTCTTCTGTTCCTCTTAATCATACCCCTGTGCCCCTGAATCTTGCCACGAGGGCTGCCTGGTGGGACACAGAAAATCTGTCCATGAAATAATAAACTGACAGGGAAATGCTTACGGTGTTGGCTGCTGCAGAGAGAGGTTGTGTCTGACTGGAGTGCTAATTTAAAAATAGGGGTAGGCTGATATGAAGCGATGTTATCCCTATTTCCTTGTAGTGGAATAAACTGTGAACAGATTAGTGCTTGGCTGTTGCAGTGCACCACCTGATGATGCATCTGTTTCTGTATTGGGTTTCCTTCTCCTTCTCTGGGTTCCAAGTCCAGTGCTTCAGATGTGTTCAGTAGAGAGCCCTGCTGAGTGCTCAGATACTTTTGTTCCTTAAATTTAAGATTATTAACTAATGGTCAAGTGTTTCTTCCAACTTAAGACAAGGCCAGATTTGGAATCTCTCTGACCAGTTTCCCAAAGAAGTAGTAAGTAGACTGAGGCATAAGCCAAATTTGGTAATAAAATGATTTTTCCTTTCCAAATATTGGACAGGTTCTTGAATTACCAATCAGTAGTTGCAGAATAAGCAGGCAGAGCTGAACAGAGAAAATCCTAATATTTTTTTAATTAAGCAGTTAATTGCTCTTTCAAAGGCTGTACAATAAAAAGACAATTTCAGAACAGTAAGAACGGTAGCGAATTTTGGGAAGTGAAATTGTGGTTATGGGAAGTTCTGAAGTAGCTGAGTACATAATCTCAGAACTGAAATAGGTGAAATGTTGTGTTAGCAACCCTGGATGTTGTAGCTTTTGGGTGGAAGCACCTTGTTCCCTGTGCTTTGAACACAAAATACTGATGTGTGGGTCTGTTTCTTAGCCAGCCCCTGTGAAAAAGAAGCGTCCTCCAGTGAAGGAAGAAGACCTCAAAGGAGCCAGAGGAAACCTTGCCAAAAACCAGGAAATTAAATCCAAAACCTACCAAGTGATGAGGCAGTGTGGTAAGTCTCCTTGATTGGAAGCAATTAAGCAGAGTAAAACATTGACTTAATTGCCCTTTTCAAGTGAAAGGGTCACCTCTGGAACATAAGCCTGCTGTTAATCCGATGGACAAGTGAAGTATTTATCAAATGTGTATATATGTATTTCAGCAGCACTAGTTTTACTTCCCAAATTTGGGAGGTATTTCACTGATTGTCTCTCCTGGTTTTCTTTTCTAAGAACAAATGGGCTCTGCAGCACCTTCCATATTCAGCCGGGCTCGGACAGGGGGTGAAACAGTCTTTGAGAAACCAAAGGATGAGCCAGCCAAGAGTGTCTTTGGATGACAGTGGACCTGGACATCTCTCACCCAAATGATCGTTGTAACATTTTTTAAAAGTTCTGTTCCTTACACTAAAGTCACTGTAGACTCAAGTAGCTAATTTCCACTGTAAGTCCTTAAGTAGGGAATATTCTCATGTCAAAGAGTCAAACTTCCATGTTCATTTTTATTACATGCTTTCTTTCTATGTATTGGGCAATGTTTGCTATAATAGTTTAATAAAAAAAGGTTGTTGGACTCAGCTTGGCACACCGTGGTGACTCATTTCACTTTGGGCTCAGATTAATTATGTGGGCACTTTGGCACTACAGGTGATGATTTTGTCTGTCAAATGCAAGGAAAGAACACCCTGATGACAATGCCCAACAGTCTTCGTGCAATTTCTTCACACCATGCCCTCACCAGGAGGGAACTGAGGAGGAGCTGATCAAAGGGGTAACACAGAAACCTGGAGACTTCACCTAGATTTGTGTTGCCTACAGCGGCACCTTGGCGAGGGCCCTCAGGGTGGCGGCATGGCACAGGGTGGCATGGCACAGGGTGGTGGCTCTCCCCTCACGGCTTCCAGCTCACGGTTCTCCCCTCACAGCTCCTCCTCACAGTTCGCCTCTCATGGCTCTCCCCTCACAGCTCCCCCTCACAGTTCGCCTCTCATGGCTCTCCCCTCACAGTTCCCCCTCACAGTTCGCCTCTCATGGCTCTCCCCTCACAGTTCCCCCTCACAGTTCGCCTCTCATAGCTCTCCCCTCACAGTTCCCCCTCACAGTTCGCCTCTCATAGCTCTCCCCTCACAGTTCCCCCTCACAGTTCGCCTCTCATAGCTCTCCCCTCACAGTTCCCCCTCACAGTTCGCCTCTCATAGCTCTCCCCTCACAGTTCCCCCTCACAGTTCGCCTCTCATAGCTCTCCCCTCACAGTTCCCCCTCACAGTTCGCCTCTCATGGCTCTCCCCTCACAGTTCCCCCTCACGGTTTGCCTCTCATGGCTCTGCCCTCACAGCTCCCCCTCACGGTTTCTCCCTCATGGCTCCCCGTTTCACAGTTCCCCCTCACATCTCTCCCCTCGCACCCTTCAGGGCGGCAATGCCGTGATTTCCCTTCATGCAGCTCAGCTGCGACGGCAGAGGCCCGGCTCTCAGAGTGCCCCAGCACCGAGGGAAGGATTCAGCTCGTTCCCCATGGCTTTTTCCTCCTGTCCCACTGGATCGAGTGAGAAGTGGGGTGCCAGACCCAGCCGCCATGTCCTGCTTTGCCATGGAGATGAGAACCCAACGAGCGCCTTTGTACAACACCAGCACACTCTGAGGAGGAGCTGGTTTTTTTCAGTGCTGTTTCCTTCTTGATTTTCTGCCTTAAACATCAAACCTGTTTATCTCCCAAACCCCAGAATGTTTCCCCTCAGCTGGATATTTGTGCTAAAACACAGAGGAACCTCTGTAGGCACCTGCCATGCTTCCCACACACCCTGAATCTCTGCAGCACCTCCGGGGATGGTAAGGCAGATGCCACCTTTGTTAAAGAAATTACTTTTATTTTACACAGGCTAGACATGATTAAGAGGTGAAAGTGATGCCAAAGTTCTCTGTGCACCATGAAATGTATCATATTTGGCTTTTGTGTCCCAAACACTTGACAGATAAAATGTGACAATGCCCACACGGATCCCAGAGAGGCTCTGAAGAGGAGCTCATATAAGGCAGCAGCAAATCCTTTCCCTTTAAGGGCAAAGCTTCCTTAAAGATATTGCTGGTGCATTGCCATGCCCTGTTTTTTCCACTTCAAAAGATTATTATTTTCAGCCCAGACCACACCTCCTCACTTTAGTGGGCACAATTTCTCCGTGGAGCACAGGCTCCTCACAGGTACACTGGCAGAGCCTTTTCCCAAGAAAGATCCTTCCAGAGCATGAAGTCACGGTGGAAAAAATTCCTGCCCTGATAATATTGGAGCTGCCTTTGCATTGGGTTTAACAAACCCTCCTTAATTAACCTGTGTTGAGAATTTGGAAGGAGGTTGTTCAGCAGTCATAGAAATGGTGGTGAGGGACAAGTGGGGCAAAATGTTGTTGCTTTCTTTATTGCAGTACAAGGGCCTGACCTGCAGGTTTGCAGGCAGGGTAGCAGGACGTGGGGGTGCTGTATTTCAGACCCTGCTTTGGATATGTTGGTGCTGATTAAACAAAGTACAGAAACCTCTGTGTCCCACACAGATTTTACAGGGAAGCCAAGTAAGGTATCTGCCAGAAAAATGGGATTTGACAAACAGCTCTATTTCCAAGATGTTGTCAAGTTCAATAACTTGTGCTGCTTCCAAGTGTGACAACAAGGACTGGGAATCTTTTTTGGTCTTCCCGTCTTTTAATGTGGACCTCATCTAAAAAATGTGAGGGGCAGAGCTGACACTGCAGCCTAAATCTGTGCAGCAAAAGCAGCTCTTTAACATCTGTGTGATTTTACACATGGGCATTAAAAAACTGATGACAGATCCACTTAATTAAAGGTTTGGCTCTTGCGGCTCTTAGGCCACTACGTGTCTAATCCTGTGTATTTTAAGGGATTAAAGCATTACACGAGTTGTACAAGTTAATCAAATGTATGGCAGTTTAATTTTTTGTCTTTTAAAATATATATATTTACAAGTCCTGCTATGAAGGATATGGTATTTGCAACTAGTATAAACAGTCTGTCTGAGAGGAATAAAGTTTATTTTTTAAAAAAGTTACTTAAAGCACAAGCCGTGTAAGACCAGGCTGTGCTTAGCACATTCTTTGTAGTGAACTTGTAGATGTCTGGTAAGTAATTAATTATTGAGCTCTGCTTTAGTGTCTCCTTGCAACTCGGAGGCCACTAGAAGCCTGCTCTCCACATGGACACTTTGTAAAACAGGCATGAAGAAAACACAGAGGCTTATATTTCCACAGAATCTTTGTGTTAATTTATGACAATAAATGGCATTACCTACCAAGGATCATGGCCAGTTGGGCAGGGAGGCACAAAGGTTGAGAAAGCCATCAGGTGTAATATCTCATGTGAATGTTGCCTGCCCTGGAAATCTCCAAGTCTCTGAAGTGCTTTTGATAATGTTAAGGATGTGCCCTTTCGAATTATTACTGTGGAATATGGTAGAGATTCCTGCAGCTTGGTGCACAGACCAAGTTATCTGCCTGAGGGATTTCAAAGTGAAATCTAATTTTAAAAAAATAATATAGAAATTTCTTAATTTTATGTGTTATGAAACATTAAAATTCTAAAGCTTTAGAGCAAAGATCTGTTGGAAAAATAAGCATTAACCAAGTCCAAGTTTTACCTGTGTTTAATGGGTAAATATTAAATTTCTGTGTCTCTTCAAAGTCTACATGATATGCCCAAGTACATGTTACTTATTAACTGATTAAGATAAATAGAGATTTCATTTGAAAATTTGTTTTTTCCAAAATGGAGCAGAGAACATTGCTTGCATTGATGGTCTTTTCCTCACTCATAGTATTAGCAGAAACTATTGATCAGAAGGTATTTGCTCTATTTTTATTATCAATATCTCATTTGCACATTTGCTGATGTGGTGGTATCGTGGTAACTGGCCAAGTAGTGCAGGTAACTCCTCTGGTAACCACCTCCTGAGGAGGCTTGGGTGGATTGTGTTGAGATTTTAGAGCTTTGGGTCCTTTTAAGGTCTTTCTGGTTGTTTGTTTGGGCTGCTGTAGTACAAATGTAACAGGAGGCACTTGCAGATGTGTTTGATCATTCTGTTCCTTTGGGATGTAAGATATCAAATTTGAGAGATCAGTAGCTCTGCTTTGGCTACTGGATGAGGTTGGGATGTTGACACAGGACCAAGCAAGCACTATGCAGTGCCAGGAGGTTTCTGACAAGTGTTTACTAATAAATATGGAATGGAAAAGAGGGAAGGAGAAAGTTATTTGCACTGTCTGAAGGAGCAAACTCTGTTTTTTACTATCACAGTGGTGACTGGTGGCATTGTAAAAACATCAATATTAGAGGGAAAGAGGAAGCTTTAAGTCAGAAGATTTCTCTGTCCATTATGGCTATTCAGAAAAGTGTGAAGTGGAACTGAAAGGCAGGTGGGTGTTGGGGGGCAGGGCCAGGCCTTGTGGCTGTTTCAGGGGCAGCTGAGAGCTCTGCAGGAAGCCATGGATGGGGTGTGTGGGCCCAGAGTGCCTTTGCCTTTGGGTACAGGCCTGGGGCTGGTCCTCTCTGCTTCTTTCACCAGGGGCACAGCAAAGCTCCTCCCCATGCTGCATCCCACTGCCCCCGGTTTGTGTTGGCCACAGCCTAAAATGCTGCTGGGGCTGGGCAAGTGCAGGAGATGCAGGTCATCCTCCCTGCAGCATCCCTTGGGCACGTGGCATGGGGTAGATTCTGCACTGGGTAAATTTTGCACAGGACAAGCTCCTCCTGTGTTGGAAGGATCCTCAGTAGGCAGTAATGGCCACCATGTGCCTACACTTCCCCAGTGAGCCACAGCTTGGGCCTTGGTGTTTCTTATGGCAAAACCTCGCTCTGAATGTGCCATGGGCAGGTTTGAGTATGGCAGGGCAGCAAACTTTTGAATTTCAGCCAGTGTCCTAAGGGAGAAGAGGCCACTGGTTGCTATTGATTGGCAAGCAAAGTACAGGAGATTCATAATCAAAATAGCTAAAGATCCATTAGCCATTCAAAAGACTTGGAGGCTAGAAAAGTAAAAATAGAAGTGCAATTACATGCTCTGTTGCTGAGCTTTTTTATTTTAATCTGCTATTGGACTGTTGTGAGGCTGGTGATGCCCAGATCAGCCTTTCTTAGTGACACTGCTGGAACATGGGTAGGACCTTTAGAGAAACATCCCAAATGCAAAAGGAGGTGTCCATGTAGGCAAGTGCTCCAGGCAGTTCTCAGTCCAACCACCCTTTCGAGTGCTCCAGGCAGCTCCAGAATGGTGCCTTCCCCCTTTGGGCATCTGAGGCCCTGGAAGAACCAGACCAGGAGAAACATGAGTGCTCAAAGGGCATCTCTGCTTGTGTAACAAGTGAGGGGTTGGGAGGCCCATGCAAGGTTTCAAGCCTGCTAAACATCCTGTGGGACACAAGGTACCAAGCTGGAAAACAGGCAGCAAAGTCAACAGCTGGGAGAGCAAATAAACAGTCACAGAAAAAACAGGGCCCTTCCCTGGGTCAGGCTTAAAGAGGCTTCTGATCTTCCTGAGGAAAATCTTGGGCAATGCACTGGGGTGATGAAGCAGCAGCTTCACCGTACCCCAAGAAGAGAAAAAGGTTCAACAAAAGCTTCTGTGGAACAGCAAAATGCAGATATAGCTGCAGGTTTTGCACGGGACAGTGGCTCTGGCTGCAGAGAAGGGAATAAGCAGACTGGTTCAGAACAATCCCCTCCCCAGTTCCAGCCAGGCTTTCTAACAGTTCATTCCTTCATTAGACTTTTCCAACAGCATCATCCAGGTAAGGATGGCCTGGGAGCAAAACCTGCATCTCTCTGTCTCAGTCTGTTTATTTTTTTCCCAGCATGCTGTTGAAATATACAGCCTCCACGTGGACTGCAAGGTCACATCACGATTTGCTCACACTGTCATCACCAGCAAAATTGTCAACCGAGCCAATGAGTCTCGAGAGGCCACCTTTGAAGTGGAGTTACCCAAGACAGCCTTCATCACCAACTTCTCCATGTAGGCCCAGTCCTTGCCTGCAGTGTGAAGGGGGCAGCTCTGAGGGGGGTTCATCTTTCTGCTCAGGAGCTGATGGGCAAAGAGCACAAAGAGGGTCCTCTGCAAAATGCTCTGTGGGGCTAAGTAGCAGGCAGCCAAATAGAAAAGAGGTGCCCAGGGCCAGGCTGCCTGCTGCACAGAGTGTGTGACAGACTTGCCCAATGGTGGTGTTTCTCCTGCTCCAACTTCCTCAAGACTCTGCAGGGACAAGGGTTGTGTTGTGGTGGTGGCTCCTGACATCCTCCTGGGTGGGGAGGGATTTGGGAGCCAGTGTCCCCTGCTCATGCCCAGAGAGCCACAAAAAAACTTCTGTTGAGTTTTTTCCCCATTGCATTCCTTCTAATGTGAGTTAATTTTCATGGAAACCAAACAGGTCCATTGATGGTGAAGTATACCCAGGAATAATAAAGGAGAAAGCTGCTGCTCAAAACAAGTACGACTCAGCAATCTCGCAAGGACAGAGCGCTGGCCTCGTCAAGTACGTTGCTATTCTGAGTAAGGCTGCTCCAACACCCCTCCTTGGCTTCCTGTTTGGCTGGGGGCAGATTAAATCCTGGAGATAGCCACATCCCAGTGGGGACAAATCAGTGAAAATTAGTCTTGGGTTCTTGGTGGGAGGGACAGTGTGGTTTTGTATGTAAGTATGTATGTGTGTATATATA
>VXAX01006460.1:0-26264 GCA_013399835.1 Leptocoma aspasia
CATCCATCCATCCATCCCTCGCTGCTGGGGTCCCCCCCGTGCCCCCCAAAGCTCACCTGAGACGATGGTGTAGCCGATGCCCCGGGGACGTCCCTTGTCCTGGTCGATGGCCGTTATCATGCGCACGGTGGTACCCTGGGGAGGGACAGGGGACAGGTGTCACAGCACTGCTGGGGCTCCCAGAACCACCTGCACCTCTCACCGCAGGCCAGGTGCTGAGGGACAACCTGTCCTAGCACGTGGCAGGTCATGGAAAAGTCCCACTGCCTGCCCTTGAAGCAGCTCAGGCTCACTACTCACACTCAGAACTCTGCCAACCACCCCAGGATGTAGCTGGGAATGCTGAGGGCATGACCAGGAGGAAACAATTCCCTTCCACCACCGCCTTCAGTTTGGTCACTACACCAGTTTAATCTGCCACTGGCTTCCCAGTTTCAACCTGTCCTCTTCTCCCACTGCGCTCCTCAAGTGAGGCACCCCAAGCAATGAGGGCTGCTCACACTGACCATCGGCATCCAGCTGCACAACTAAGTGAGCTGCAGAGATTTTAATTGAAACCCTCGAGGAGGAGGAGGAGGAGGAGGAGGGCTGGACAGATACTGAGAAGCAGGGATTGCTTACAGGCAGGAGCTTCTGCAACTGCCAGCTCACCCACCTCACCCCTCATCCTGCAGGATGCACTGCTCCTATAGCCCAGCAGAAAGATCCAAGGGTCCCCCAAAAATGACAAGAACAACCTAAGAGGGACCCAAAATTCTTGTTTAGCTCTTGAAATAAAAATATCCTGCTCCATAAGTCAACCTCCCCCGCCGCAGTGCAGTGAGCCCCTGTGAATACCAACACATGCACATGCCCATAATTAATGTAGTGTGAAAAAATTTACAACTCAGCTGTTCTTGTTTTCATTGGCTTATTAACAGTGGGGAAAGCAGCAAATTTTTTAATTTTTTTTTTTTCCCCTCAAAGGAAATGTCAGCAGAGGCATTTGCATATCTAACGAGGGAGCAGAGCGGGTCGGCAGCCTCGTGCTTGCCCCGCAATCCATCATTTGAAGGCCAAAGGGAAAGCTGTGGCAGAAACATCACCAGTGGAAAGCAGGGACTAGCTGTCTTCCCTGGCTTCCAGATCCGTGTCCCTGGGGGCTCAGTGCCGCTGCTGGCCATAAAGAAGGCTCCCAGGGCCAGGCAGGCTGCCCGTCCCCTGATCTCTGAGGGCATTTCAATGGACTCCTTAAGTAAATCCACGTTATTAACTGAGAACATTAGCCATAAATCCCAGGTCACTAGCCTCTGAGCAGCGCTCGGATGGTGAGGCTCAGCAGCCACCCAGAGAGCCTCTAAATTACTGACAATAACTGTGCTTTCCCAAGAGCACAGAGAGAGAGAAAACACTGCAAAAGTGGGGAAGGAGCAGGTGGGAAAGCAGAATAGGGGATGTGGAAAGGAGGGCAGGGAAAAGGTGGAGGAAAAAAAGAGTGATGCATTTCAGTGTGCTCTGTCCCAACATAGTTTTGCTAAAATTATAATGTATTATACTTTATACTATACTGCATATATATATATTTAATTGTATTATATACTATATATTGTAATTGATCTGTTCCTATATATCATGTACTGTATTACACATTACACTCACATCCAGCAGAATCAAACTCGATGCAATCTTTAATCTCCTGTCCCTGTGGGACAGATAAGAGCCCCCTCCCCACCCTGGCACAGCAGGAGCTCCCCCGTGGAAGGGGCAGTGGGTGAAGGCACCGGGTCTGTGTGACAGCTCGCTCCTCACCTGTCACACAGCTCGGCAGTGGCACAGAATGGGAATTGCCTCCTGCAGAGGGAAGGCAGGGCCCTGGATGGTTGGGGAATAGCAATGGGCCGCTTTATCTGCAGGAGAGGCCCCTCCTGGAGGAGCCAAGGGGCAGGGCTGGAGGGAGAGATAAAAGGATGAGCGTGGATGTGGCAGCAGGGGAAGTTTGGGAGGGGTGGAGGGGGAATCCATTCGGATATCTCATGTGCCACAGAGATGCCCACAGGAAAGAAATGATCCTGACATTTGATCACAGGAATGAGGGGTGTGAGGGACCATGCTGAGGTTCCCCCTCTGCCCTTGGCAGGCCCGTGATGATGGTATCATGCTGCTGGGTTTTGGCACTGGGGCTTCCCCCCATTCTCCTTGCAGCCTCCTGTGTTGCATGAACATATTTTAAGTTTCCCTGCATGCAGGCCTGCAGAAAAATTCTTCCCATGGGAAAGCATCTTTTACTGTCTTTTACTCTGTACAAGTTTCTGTAAACAAATCTCTGAGCTGTGTTCAAGGACACAGATGGGTTTCTTTGCCTGTCTCCTGATATAGGAGATGGGGGTTTTTCTTCCTTTCAGCCTATGAGGTGAAAAGTTGTTATCTCTGATTGTGTAAGCTATTCTGGCATTCCTTGGATGGAGCTTGAAGCAGGAGCTTTGGATGCTCTGGACTGGGCAGATAATAGCCCAAATCCTTTGAATTATAGAGTCATATTAATAAATTATATTTAGCCTTCTGATATTATTGTCAAGAGTCCTTTGTTAACACACGGCTACTCCTGTGTTTCTCCTCCTGCTCCACAAGCACCTCCTGGGAATGAGCCACGTTTCACCAGTGTCCAAAAAACACATGTTGGAGTGGTGGTGGGTTCCCTGCCAGCCACAGATGACGTCTCCTGGAACCATGGCAAGATCCTTCACATCCCACCTGGTTTCCATCCCTCCTGACAGGTCCTTCACAAAACTCTTCCAATGACCACAAGTCTGGCAGACGCCACCTCTTGGGGATGGACAATCCCTTCCTGAGCAACCACAGTGTTTGGGAGCAATCCTGAACCTTCCAGGAAAGGAGATGAAGTGGCACAGGGCACAATCTGTGGCGAGACCCTGCAGCTCTTAGAAACTCCCAAACAGTCCTGACTTCTCTTTTAAAACAAGTCACACCTCGCCTGCCTACTGCAGACAGCAGTGGCTGCAAGGAGAGGGCTTGGCTGGTGGGTACAGAGAGAACAGAATAACTCTTCCCCTCTGGGGGAGGAGGAAGAAGGTTTAGAAAAGTAATAATCTGGGAAAGCCTATGCTTAAAAAAAGGCAAAGAAAATAAAGGATGGCACATTATCCAAACAAAATCTGAGGGCTATCTGAAGAGGGGCAGGGGTAAATCAATCCTTTTTTAATAAAACCCTGAGCTTTTAATAAAGTGTTCACACTGATGGGCTGGAAATATTGTAAGAAAGAATTAACTCGGAGCTATTGAGACTCTAGGGCAAAACCAGCACTGATTCTACATTATTTCTTCAACTCAAGGAGTTTCTGAGGAGGAGGGGGATGGTGCTGAAGAATTAAAACTGTTTTAATGATGTTTGACATGTATCTGTACCATTCTACTGCAAGGGACTACAACTGCTGGTCTTGGGGCCACGTGCCGGTGGGGTTTGGCCCCACTCTTGCTCTCACGTGGCTCCCTGTGGGAGGAAGCACAGGTTCACAGCCCTCAGCTTGTCTCCTGGAGAGTGGATTCCTCCTCTTGCAGGCACAAAGTGAAGCTGCAGCACTGCCTGCACCATGCACCAGCTGAGGGGCAGAAGCAGGGGCTGGTCAGAAGCACAGCAGCTCTGCAGGGGGAGTTGGCCCCTCTCCTCCAGCCCCTACCAGCTTGTCTGGGGGACGTGGAATCACAGAAGGCATTCCCAACCTAAACAAAGGTTTAGGTTGGGAATGCCTTCTGAGATCATCCAGTCCAACCATTCCCCCAGCACTGCCAAGGCCACCTCTAGCTCATGTCCCCAAGTGTCACATCCACATGTCTTTTAAACCCCTCCAGGGATGGTGATTCCACTACTACCCTGGCAGCCTGCGCTTGCACAACCCTTCCTTTCCGTGACATTCAACACCAACCATGCCACCCAGCCTCAAGCTGCTGTGAGGACAGACACCCAAAAACCCTCTTGAGGATGAAAAACACGCCTCAGAGCTCTGCCACAGCTGCAGGTGCACTTGGGTGCCCTAGGAGAGATGTCTGAGCCATGCTGGGATGATAAACAACATCAAGAAAGAAGATACAACACCTCCAGGGACAGCAGAGTCTCTCCCTGCTGTGTCCTCTTCCTCTACCCGATAAGAAATTGCTTTCTTCTCAGTGTCACAATAAGCACCTGCCCAAAACGCTTCTCAATTATGCTCCCAGATCCCAGCCTGAGAGAAATAAGGACTACAACTGCACTTCTCTCCCCTCTCATGCCCCTCCACCCCTTTCTCTTTTTCTTCTCTTACAGGATTAGGGACTTGAAAGGCGAAGCGCGGCCCAGCGTTGCAGCAGGAGGAGGGGGGTGAGCGCTTCAGAAAGCTGCCACGGCAAAAAAAATCCCATTTCTCACTTCTTAATTCCAGTCAATTCCAGTCAAAGGGCTGATAGAGATCTGTTTGCAGTAATTTGCTGCAGTTTATCCACTCTTTTCACCTTCTATCGGTTCTCCACTGACGGGCTGGCTGACATGCTGTTACTCGAGTGAGGAAATTAAAATTTGATGCAATAATCCCAAATAAGAAGGATTTTATTAGGTAATGTATACACTTTAGATGAGGTGTTCTTGCCTGATACATTGATAGGGGAACACAGACATGCTGTGCACCACAGATAAAAAGAGGGAAGAGGGACAGGGAGCAGATGCATGGAGCAGTGGCTCTGTGGATTTAGGGCTGGGATGAGATGCCTTGAGCACATTTTGACCTGCTGAGCCACACGTCAGGGTAAACTTCACCCCAAAATGCACCTCAGCCTCTTGGTTTGACCTGCCTGGTTTTGGATGGGAGCTGGCCAAGGCCAGTCTCCCCAAATGGTGATCATTTTGGTGACCAAGACATTCACTCTACACATGGCTCCACTCAGGGCAGAGCTGATGAGAAGGTTGACACTGGGAGACAAAAAATGCACATAATTAATGGATGGACTTGATGAACTTCGAGGTCTCTTCCAACCAAATGACTCTGGGTTAAACCCCAGGCTTGCCAAAGCAAATCACATCCTTGTTTCAGCAGTGGAATTTCTCCCAGGAAGGCTGGGAATTTGGGTCCAATCCAGAGGGTGACACCACTCAAAGCAGTCCCCACCTCCAGCAATCCTCCTCTTCACCATGCCTCTGGTGGCACCTATCCATCTCAGATACCTCAGTGCATTTGGAGATGTTGCATGTGGCCAAGAGAAATGAAAATCTCTAACCCTGGTGGGAATTCCTTCCTCCTTTTCCTGTACCACATTACACAGTGGTTATTTGCTGCTTTCCTGACGGCAAACAGTGAATGGTCCAGGAATAACTGTGGTGCATGTCGGTGTATTGACCCAAAGGGATCCTTGAGCCTTAATATGTATCATTATTTGGAAGACATTCCCTTTCCTGGATACCAGATCAATCCATGGAGGTGATGCAGGCTACGAGTTTTAATACTTACGGCACTTTCATTCCTCTAATTTCATTTAAAGCTTTTTTTCCTCCTAGTTAAGTGTGATCTAATTTGTGGGTTTTTATTTCCCTGCAGCTCACACTGTCCATCCCAGAGATACTCCTTAATATCAACAAAACTTTTACCTTGTGAATAATTCATGAATAAACTGGGTTTTTTTTGGCCACCTCTGGGCCAGCGGGCAGGTAATGTGCTGTGTCACCATGGGATTGGGGACAGTATGACTCAGCCCTATTGATCCAGTACTCTCCATGGCAGGGCTTTGCTCCAAAATGAATAAAAAGGCATCAGCTGAAGCAGGCTGGAGCTCCCTCTCCCTCTGAACTGAGCCAGGCATTTGGGATCCAGAGTGCCAGACAAGTTATGGGATGCATGCAGGATGTGGGTGCCCACCATGCCATGATTTTAAGGCAGGTTTTTCCTTCCACACACAAAAACGTGTCCCTGTGGACAAAGTGATAGGATGCACAGCTGTGAATGCTGTGGAGAAGGGCTGGTGCTTGGATTAAAGCCCTTGGTGGGAGCAAACAGCTCCCAAAGCCCAAGCTGCCCTCCACGCTCCCTGACATCTGTGGGGGAAAAAAAAACCTCATCCCTGCTGTACTCAGAGCCTGGGAGACGTTTTTCCACAAACAGCGAGTTTGCTGACAAACCGAGTTTCAGAAGAACTAAAATGATTGGACCAATTTGGCAAAAACCTGGGGGAAAAGACTCAAAGTGCTGAAATGGCTGATGATTCTGGCATTTTCAAAACTGCCTCATTTCAGGAACGTTTAGATTTTCCCTTCAAGTTCTCTATTGGAAATGGCATGCAGATAGACCGTGGGGAGGAGACGGGGTGACTGCCTGCTCCAAACAACACAAAGCCTTTGCAGAATTTAAGAAAAAAACCCTCAAGAAAATATTTTAGTTGGGGTCCAGCCTTCCTGAACCCCCCAGTGCTTAGGCTGCCTGTTTTAAAAAGGGGCTGAATATTTTGGATCTGGCTGGAAATGTGCTGTTTCAGAAGGAAACCCCACCAAGCACAGCCCTTACCGGAGGAGAGTTCTCGTAGATGTTGGTGCTGTAGGGCAGGTTGATGAAGATGGGGTCCATGTCCTGCACGTCTGTGATGATGATTGCCAGGTTGGCCAGAGTAGACAGTGGCTTGTTTTTATCTTGGTCCTTGAAAAAAGAAGGGGCAGGGAGGGGAGAGAAAGGATTTCTATCAGAAAACCAGAATTATTCAGCAGCATTAAGTCTCTTGTGGTTGTAGTTGGGGCAGGATTTCTGAATAGTGGAGGTAATCATTTCTTTTTCAAGCTACCTGCTGGAATTATTGTCCACTGCACCTCCCTCTAAGCTGAAATACAATATGCATTTCATTGCAGCATCAGCCCTTTCAAATGAAGCAAACACCAATTTAGTTTTCATCACATTTTGAGTGAAAATGCAGCAATGCTGTTCAACATCTACTTCAAAATGTAAATTCCTTCCTAACGCAGACACAGCCTAAGGTACCTCTGCATGGTCAGAACCAGGGGTGGGTGCCAGCAGCCTCTCATACCCACAGTGCTGATGCCTGAACACAGCCTGGGCTCCACCAGCTGAAGAGGAGGCTCTGGGAGAGCTCAGAGCCCCTTCCAGTGCCTAAAGGGGCTTCGAGAGACCTGGAGAGGGACTTGGGGACAAGGGCATGGAGGGCCCTTGGACAAGGGGAAGTGGCTTTAAACTGAAAAAAAGCAGGGTTAGATCATGTATTAGGAAGAAATTCCTGGCTGTCAGTGTGGTGAGTTTGCCCAGAGAAGTTGTGGCTCCCCTGGATCCCTGGAAGTGTCCAAGGCCAGGTTGGATGGGGCTAGGAGCACCCTGGGATAGTGGAAAGTGTCCCTGCCCATGGCAGGGGGTTGGACTAAACAGTTTTTAAATGTCCCTTCCCACCTGAACCATTCCATGATTCCATGATCACCTCCCTTTCACTCACTCCATCCCATCCCACCAGGACAGAGCCTCGGGCTCTTTCCCAAGCATGACCCTTCTCCAGCAGCCAATGCCACAGCAGCAGGCACTGCCACCAGCTTCTCCTGCTGCCACTGGTTTTCTTGCTGAAGCCTTGTCCCATGGGTGCTCAAAAGTGACCCAAACGCCCCCAGCCCTTTGCTAAGGGCAGGAGTGAAGACAGCACACAGAGGGAGGGGAATCAGTGTCTCCTCACCCCCAGTCAGGCACTGTGCTGGAAGGTGACCATCAGAGGTTACCACACACTCCTCCAAAGCACCTCTGAACAGAGGCAAAGACTGATTGCCAGAAGATTAATGTTAATTTAAACTCTATTCAACAACTCAGCTTGTACATTATCCTCTTAACCTGCAGGGCTCAGTGTCTGTGGCCTGGGTGGATGCTTATTCTGACTTTGCTGTTAGTGCCATCAGGTTAAAGTCCTTTGTTTCTTCAGATAATGTTCCTTCCCCTCCCCTCCAGCTCTTAAATTTTGTTTCAGGCATCACAGATAGCACTGAAAAAGCAAGCATGCTTCCAGTTTCCTCACTGGACTGTCTCTCCTGCTGTCCTTTCCAGCCTCTTTCTGTGCTTGCTGCCTTCATTCCTGGGATGGAACCACTCCTGCCTTGCACCCGTGCTCCTCAGTAATCCCTGCAGCCACCCTGGGCCCACCATCACCCCATTTCCCACTCTGGACCATGCAAACTGTTCATCAGGCAGGCAAAAATCTGCATTTGCTCTTCCAGCTCCTGCTACGCTGCTTGCAACTCTCATCTTTCTTTGCTGGCACAGCTTTGCCCTGGGGTTTCTCATCACTTTTCTTCTAGGAATTACTAGCACTGACCAAGCCAAGGAGCTTGCCCACAGCTGCTACCCAGCCCAGTTCAGAGACAACATTTAACTCCTTGGATTCCCTAAGCTGGAAATCACTGGATGCCAGGAGTGTATCGGGCAAGTTTTTTATTTTTTTTTCCTGGTTGCCCAGAGAAGCTGTGGCTACCTCACCCCTGGAAGTGTCCAAGGCCAGGCTGGACAGGGCTTGGAGCAACCTGGGATAGTGGAAAACGTCCCTGCCCATGGCAGGGGGTTGGGATGAACTGGGCTTTACAACCCCTTCCAACCCAAACCATTCTGGGATTCCATGAAGCGCACCAGATACGTCCCCATTTTATCTTTGCTGGGATACAGGGCCCCACAGAGCTGGATGGACCAAGCTGACACCACTGCATCCTTAAGGAAATCAGAACCCTGGAAGAAAGTTACACTTCCAGCAGGGGCTGTGTTTGGTGCCACATTTTCCAACCTGCTAGACAGCTCAGTAACACATCCCAGGAAAGCGTGTCAGTGACAGACACTGGCAAGGAAGCAAAAAACAGAGAGGCCCTCTTCCCACTGGAGTATTAAAAATAAAATGAGGCGTGTTTCAAAATAAGAAAACAAAAAACCAAACAACAAAACCCAGGTTTCTGGAGAAAATTCCCCAGCCTGGAACCAAACCAGGGTTTGGGCTGAAAGGCCGTGGTGTTTGCCCTACAGTCTGTGAGTGTCTGGGCTTCACTCTGCTGTGAAGAGTGAAGCACAACCCTCTGTGTCCTCCTGGCATTTGTGGTTCTGCATCAAGACAATGATCTTGATTAAATCACATGCTTCAAGAGCTCTATCCAGCTGCCTGGAGGGGGCAGAAAGGGTTCCCCCCCCTCTCCTGAGCATGGGCAGATGTATTGTAGGGCTGAATCTCACCTTCCTCTGTTGTGTGTGAGGTGGGGAAGGGGCCAGCACCCAGAGCTCCAGCCTGTGTGCTCCTCCACATTCTCCAGCTCTCCCTAGACTGAACACCAGGGATTGAGCACCCACTCACATGGGGCATGAATTTGCCATGCCAGGCTCATCTCCCAGGGGTTCCCTCCCAGTGTGATGGCACTGACTGTAATTAAGACCCTGATTCCTCCTCTGTCCACCAAAGTTTTAACTCTTGATGTCTGAACTTAATACAGGTGAATCCACTTGTAATAAACCACAGTGTACAAGGAGTGAGTCTGGAGGATTCAATATTCCAAAGACATTCTTCACTCAGAGGGTGGTGAGACACTGGCACAGCTTGCCCAGGGAAGTTGTGGATGTAGTTCCATCCCTGGACACGTTCCAGGTCCGGCTGGACAGGACTTGGGGCAACCTGGTCTAGCAGAAGGTGGCCCTGCCCATGGCAGGGGGTTGGAATGGGATGGTCTTTAAGGTGCCTGACCCAAACCATTCTATGATTCTGTGAATGGCCTGCACTGGGTTTCACCACCCAGGAGCTGGTCCCCTTCCTGCAGAAGCCCTTGACACGTGTGAGATGCAGCTGGAGAGCTGCAGCCATCCTCCACAGCGACTCGAAACCACCCAGAGACTGCACTGCTGCAACACCTTGCTAAGCAGAAAATGCTGGACGAGCCAAAAAGCAGATTGGCAATAAAATAAACCCCAGGCAACACCTCCAGGCCTGCAGCCACTGGGGTAAGACTCACCGTGGCGTTCACCTGGAGCTGGTAGGCCTGAGTGACTTCGTAGTCCAGCTCCCGGATCACTGACACGATGCCACGGCCGCTGTCGATGGCAAAGAAGTTGGAAGGGGGCTGGAAGGAGTAAAGCACGCTGCCTCCTGCCCCCTGGTCTGGGTCTGTGGCGTTCACGATGAAAATTGGAGTGCCCACGGGGGTGTTCTGGAGATAAGAAATAAATATCGGTAACACAGCGCGCTATTTTCACACCAAACGTACACCAGTGTTGGAACCCAGGGCACAGAGAATATTTCTATGACAGTTTTGGGAAGCCCTGGTCCCCAGTTGGACACTGCTTTTAACCTTCATCCCTGGAAAAAATTGCCAAGGCTTTGGGATGAGTTGGAACATGCAGGTGTGAAATAGATAGTAGTGGTAGTAATAGTTTATCACTAGGTGAAGAATTTAGGGTTTTAGGATTTGAATGTGAGAGTGAATAGGGGACAAGATGGAGGATTTTGGGTGTTGTCTCCTCTCCTTCTTGTTCTTCTTCCACTCCATTTTCTGTGGCATTGGTGGCACAAAGTCATTGGCTAGAGATAGTAATAGCAGAAGTGTTACGTGAGTAGATTAGTAGAAGTTATTGGTAGTAAAGTAAAAACAAGATACGTGTTAGAAAGTAATTGGGCTGATTAGCTTTAAAAGGCCTTGGTTTTGGGTGCTCAGGAGCCATTTTGGTCCATTTTGTACCTTGTTTCTTGTATGCTAAGTCTGGTGCGCAGACGGCGTGCTGAATTTAAGATAAGGGAAAAATAAACAACTAACTGAAGACCAAGAAACAGAGAGTCCTGCTCGTTTTTCATCCCTGGCAAAGAACTCACGAGAGGGAACCTCCTCCAAGGGCCCAGGGGGCAGGTTCCCAGCTGTGTGGGGTCCAACCAAAAAGGAAAAACCCTGCACACCAGCAATTTCCTTTTCCCACCAGGAGTGATATCCAGAGACCCAGCAACTTGAGTCCTGTATTTCTAGGCCATTTGTAAGTTACACAGCTGTATTCTTTATTACAGTATTGCAGGGCCTATAATAGTTGTTACACACTTATAATAATAGTTATACAGCTGTGGTCAAGATGGCACTCTATCACAAACCCTTATTTTTCCCAGACATCCCAACTTTCCAGAAAAATTGCTCTCTTTGCTGAGACTTGCTTTTTGCCCAAAGGCACTTTTATTTTTGACGCTGATTCCCTCGCTGTTTTCACAACAAAATATTAAATATAGGAGAGCTTCAAAAAAATACAGGAAAATTAAAAAAAAAAAAAAAGGCATTAAATGCAACACAGAACTTCACATAAAAGTCAGTTGTAGTTTCCACAGCAACTACAACCTGGCCCGATTAACGCAGGCATGAACAGTTCCATCGTCATAAATCTGGAACTAATCTACATGCATAAAATATGCAGCTGAGTGCACAAAATCAGCAATGGCAAGTGCAGTTTGGCACTTCTTATTGTTTAACTTCACAGCAGGGAGAACAATTATCCATTTTTGGTGGAACAGCTGCATGTTCCTATGCAAATCTTAAAATGCATATTCTTGTCTCTCCCTAAAGGCACGAGCACAGACTGCCAGCTAAAAGGCTCTGCTGGGGCTCCAGGTATGCATGGATCATGACACCTTGGGCATGTCCCCCTGCCTGTGACACGATCAAAAGGGTTGACAAGGAGCTAAACCTCGGAAGGGGACACAGCAAAGGTCAGAAGTGAGACCTGACAGCGGCTGGTTATGGCCAGCTGGGATAATAGGGATTATTCCTGAAAACCTCTCCCCAAGCCTCTGTGTTTTATTGTTAACTCCTTCTGTATTAAATTATCCGCCCTCAGCTTACAGAGAAGTATCCTGAAGTGCTGAGAGGATGGAAAGGAGGCTTGAGGAGAGGCAGAGCTTAGAAGATGGGGCACTGCTTCCAGGAAAATCCTTGGCCAAAGCTGCAAAACAAACTGAGCCATTTTCAGGTTTTTTGGGAACCGCGGGGCTTGCAGTAAGCCAAAGGTTGTCCCAGTGAACACTTCTGCTAGAAAATATAGGAAAATAGGGCTCCACACTCAGGAATCTTATTTAACCAGCTTAATATGGGGTGACAGCACCAGCAAAGAACCAAAGAAACTGAATTTTCCCAGTTAAGGCTCAGGCCAGCAGAAATCTGCCCTCAAGGCAGGTGGCAGGATTTGGTACAACAGAGCAGGGAAGCCAGGGCACACTCTGCAGCTCACACTGATGAAGCCAAGCTCAGGACACTCATCCCATGCACATCCCTCACGCCCCTTGCCCTTGTATCCAGGCGGGTGGCATTGCAGGGACACTGACACCCAAGCTCACCTCGGGCTCCAGCAAAATTCCACTTCCCTTACATCAGTGCCACTTCTGCCAAGGTGTGAGAGGTTGCAGCTACCACTTAGGTTTTCCATTTCCTTTCTTTTTTTTTCCCCTCCTCTAAATCAAGCTGCTCTACAAAGCCTGGCAGGGCACAGCCTAAGGATTATTTTTTAAAGCGCCTTCAAGTTTTTTGGTGATCAGCAGTCACAAAAGCATAAAAGATATAGCTGGAAGGGACCTCAGAAGAGAAGCCTGTCCCCTGTGCTCCACCTAAATCATTCCCATCCTGAAAGCCTTCCAGCAATGGAGACAGCACATCCTGCCCAGCCCATCTGTCCTGGAATTTTGCTGCCCTTTGCCTTGCTCATTTTCTGGAAGGCTTAACCCAGCCCTGCCCTGCTGCCATGTAAACCCTTGACTTTGTGCCATGCACTCAGCACCTTAACCCTGGCTTGAGCATTTAAACTGCTCAGGAGCCGGGATTTTGTCAGCTGGGGGGTGTGTTGGGTGAAGAAGTGCTTCATGGGCAGCTGCGGTGGGTGTTTGCTTTCTGAGCACTCCTAAAACACCTTCTCAGACAAGACCAGAGCATCTCCCCAGCCCCTCTTTTGGGCTACCTGCCTCCCCCAAGCCATCACCACCAGGAGCAGCTCCAGAGCATCCCACAGCCCTCCTATTGCTGCTGCCAGGCCACTGCTTCCACCACCTCATTCCACGTGCTCCAACAACTCAACTTCCTTCCCAGAGCCACCGGGGCACCAATGTCACAACACAGAGCTCTACAAATTAACCATTCACAGGGAGAGGCAGAGCAAGAGCAGATTCAGGGCTCCACTGAAGGGTCTGGGCTCTATTGCCCTGGGAATAATAATATTCATAAGGATAAAGCTGGCCTAGATGAATATGTTTCCTCTCCTTTTTAAGTGCCCCTAGCCAGTGCTTTTAACATGCAAATCCTCTCTGGTCACCCGTGATTACGGGGCTGCTCTGGGCTGGCTGTGAGAGAGGAGAGCTTGATTTCCCCCGCATTGTACTGCACACAATAGCCCCAAAGCAGGCTTTGAAGGGAGTTCATCTCCTCGTCCTTCCAAAGGAGAAGCTGCCTGGAGGGGACACGGAGGTCACCAGCTTTGGTGCTGTCAGCTCCAGACCCTGCAGACACCAGCGGGTGACTTCCATGGCTTTATCCTTGTTTTACAGCTTCCCTCACCAGCTTCCCTTCGTTGGCCAGGACAGCAAGAGCCACACAGCAGGGGATCAGTTCTGGACAAAGACCTGGCCCTGGGAATCATTCATGGACATCAACACAAAAGCATCTGAGGGGCTGTGAAGGACCCCAGGGTCGGATCCTGAGCGAGGGCACACCAGCAAAGCACAGCCCGAGTGAATTTAGGAGTGGAGCAGAAGGGCTTCCAGGCAATAGGAGGAGTGTTACAGGAGGCAGAGCAGCATGGATGCAGAGAGGGAAATCACTGATGCTGCCCAAAATGCACAGGTCAGTGTGAATATTTCACTACCAAACACATACCCTTATTCCCAACAGCGCACAGGGGAGAAGATGCAGACCCGTAAGGAGTGCTCTGGGTAATGCATCCTTTTTTTTTCCACAGCTCAAATTCAAGTTAAAAAAAAAAAAAAAATCCCCCAAACCAGCAAAACCGGCTGTAGGGTACAGACATCCCATGTCAACAGTACTCCAGTGAAAAAGGTCTCATCAATGCTCATGCCCAGGCAGGCAGAGTCAGGAATTTCAGCAGAATTTCAGGCCATCTGCCTTAAAAGGCATGAAAAGTCTGTCTTTAAAATCCTCTTGCCATTTCTGGGTCAAACAAGCTCAAGATATTCCTCAGCAGGAAGCTGGCGTCTTTATTTCTCAGAAGCTGTGGCCCATCATCTAAACAATGAAGCAAAACATCTGGGTGAACAGAAGAGCCTGGGGCTTATGTTTGATGGTAAACACTGAGCAGAGGACACAAGCCAGGGACATGCCTTCGGAAAGCCCCGTGCTGGACCATGTTTCTGCCTTTTCAGCATTTGGTCCATTTATAGGACTCTTCTGCATATCCCTCATGGTTTTTCTTCATTAACAAAGACTAATTGTGGTTATGCTTATCTCACCAACAGGCAAAAATAACAAAATCTATCATTTTTTCTGTCCAGGGAGATAACAGCCTACAGGTGCTAGTGGCAAACAGGTGAGCTTTCTACACGAGTCGCCAAGTTCTGTCATTTTTTAAAGCTTTCAGCTCTCTGCAGCAGCCTGCAATGGAGGCTTCATTCACTACAGAAAAAAGAACTGGTGACAAAACTGTGTCATGTCATTAAATCTTTGTTACGACGCCAGCAGATGTGAGATTAAAAATAAACATGCAGACAGATGCTGCCTGTTGGGGGGAGGAGGAGGGCAAACAGGAGTGGGACCTGCTCCCGACCTGTCTCCAGCACCCCATCCTTCATCTGGCAGCTCAGCAGGAGCAGCTCCAGCACCCAGGTCCCCCCAGAGCAGCTCCAGGAATTAAAGGGCTCTGGGGTGCTAAGTAGTGATGCCCTTTGTGCATTCCTTATTTTGCAATAAATAAGAAAAGTTCAAACTGTTAAAAAAAAAAAGCTATTGGAAGAAGTTCGGGGGGGAGGGGGTCCAAAAATAAATACTCACCAGTAATGCAAGAGCCCCTAACTCTTAATCATAAGGAGACTGCTCTGTTCCAGCAGCAAGGACAGGTTTGTGTTAAAATAAGGAAAGAACAACCCTAAAATCCCTGTTCAAACATGGAAGGATGTTGCTGCACACGGGGAAGGCAGAGGAGAGCCTGAGCCCTTGTCTATCTCTGTGCAGAGGTGAGAGGTCTCAAATAATCACAGGATCACAGAACGAGTCCCACTGCAGTGTTCTGGTCCCACCTTCCTGCTCCAGCAGGGACATCCCAGAGCACAGGATTCTGCCCAGAGGGTTCTGGGATATCCCCAGAGAGGGACACTGCACACCTTCTCTGGACAATCTGTTCCCAAGCTCGGTGACTGCCCAGGACAGCTCTTCCTCGTGCTCAGGTGGAACTTCCTTGTGCATCAGTTTTTGCCTCTTGTCCCATTGCTGGGCCCCAGAGCTCCATCCTCCTGACATCCTCCCAGGAAGCTGTGCTTCCATCCCAAAGCTGTCACGGGATGGCCCAAGCACAGCCCACCACAACAAACAGCTCCCCTGGGCTGTCACCTCCCGTGTGACCTCAGCAGGAGTTACCAGACACAGATGTGCCCTGTTAACCCTGACAGCTGGGACACCAAAGCCTTATGCAACATTCTCTGCAAAAGGGCAATTAAGGCTGAAGAAGAGGTTACCAAAAAGGGACTTTTTAAAATATTTGCACCTCACTCTCTGGCCACACCAGCAGTCTTTAATATCTTATTATGAACCCTGCTATAAATGCATTAGTAATGAAATTTTAGGTGGATGCTGCTCCAACACAATGTGGTAGAACAAGGTAAATGACAATCCAGAGGAGATTCCCTCTCTGGGGTCACAATGTGAGCAACCTGGGATAGTGGAGAGTGTCCCTATCCATGGCAGAGGGTTGAAACTAGATGGCCTTTAAAGTCCCTTCCAACCCAAACCATTCCTTGATGTGTCCAACCAGGCAGGTTACATGGCCACAGCTGAACATGAGGGACACCTGAAACAAGCCAGAGCATCACCTCCTCTCATCTGCCACAAATTGTTCCTCTCAAGTTGTGCCAGGGGAGGCTTAGATTGAGTAGCAGGAAACATTTTTTCATGGAAAGGTGTTGTGGTTGGACACTGGCCAAACGCCCGGCACCCACAAAAGCCACTCAATTCACCCTCCCCTGCCACAGCTGGACAGAGGAGAGGAAATTTAAACAAAATGTTCATGAGTTAAGGTCTGGGAGAATACACTCCAAGGGAAAAACAGGCTCAGCTTAGAAGTACAAAGTGAATTTATTACTACCAAAATCAGAGGAGGATAAGAACAAGTAAAATAAGTGCTTAGAAAACACCCTTTCTTTCCCCAAACCCTCCCTCCCTGACACTGACAGCGCAGGGGACAGGGTGTGGGGGTTTGGGTCAGTTCTTCTCCCACTGGACAGGGAGAGGAGTCCTTCCCCTGTGAGACCATGGGGTCCCTCCATGGGAGGCAGTTCTCTGTGAACTTCTCCAGTTCTGGCCAGCAGCATGTCCATCGTCAGAGCCATCAGGGATTGGCTCTGCTGGACATGGTGGAAGCTTCCAGCAGCTTCTCACAGAAGCCACCTCTGTGGCCCCCTGCTACCAAAATCCAGGCCATGCAAACCCAACACAAAAGGTTTGTCCAGCACTGGCACAGGCTGCCCAAGGAAGTCACTGGTGGAGTCATTGCCCCTGGAGAGATTTAAAAGATGTGTGGCTGTGGCACCTGGGGACACGGCTGTGTAACCTGGCAGTGCTGGGTTACTGGTTCAAGTTGATGACCTTAGAGATCCTTTCCAACTCAAATGATTCTTGTGAAAAGGCTCTCCTTTCACACAGGGCTAACGACAAAAAAAGGCTGTTTGCAGAAAACCCAGCTTCCATCCTCCTTCCTGAGGCCCGTGGCTCCTGCTCCCACAGCACTGAGTCCCTCTGGCTCTCAGAGCACTCGCCCTGCTCAGGGATTTTGCACGGTGCCTTTGAGAGTTTCCCACCACAGCAAAACCATTTCACAGGCCGTGGGCCACCAGCACCCCAGATGTGCCTTGATCCCTCGGTCTTGTCCAACTGGCCTGACATCAGGAGCCCTGTGGGCAAAGGGCTGAGAGGGGGAATATGGAGAGGTGACTTTTATACAGCAGGGTCAGAGTGAGAGAGAAGCAAAGGCGGGAGATGAAGCAGAGGAGATCTGGGAGTTCATTTGCCAGATCCAATGCATCCACTTTTCCAACACACGGAGCGAGCTGCCTGGCTCTGAGCTGCTGGCTGGGGTTAAACCACGACAACCTTCTGACAAGAAGGCTGGGCACCAGAAATGGCTATTTTGGTTTATTTGGGGCTCATCCCTCCATGCCAGCTGCCCCTCTCCAGCGGCTGGCCATGTAGGGGACCTCCATCTGACCTCCCAGGGCAAAGTCACCCGGCAGGAGCTGGTGGGGATGATTAGGATGCCGATGCATGCTGTAGCCATGCAAATAAATGTGAAAAACGGCAGGCAATCTGGCCGAGCAGCTGTCGGAAGGTCGGGGAGATGAGGCGGTGCAAACGGACCGGGGGGCACACGGCGATGGCTACGAGGGCTGGAGCAGCAGGCAGCTCTGTTCTCCTGGCTGACACAGCCCCGCCAGCCCCATTCCTGCCTCCCCCCTTCCCCTGCATCGAGGCGGGAGCTGACCGCTCCCATCAGGAGATGCTTCGCTGCTCCGCGCTCCTGTTACAGCTCAGGTCAACCTATTACTCTTAAATAATTCCCTGCTACCGCTCCTGGCGGCTCTTTTCCCTCTCCCTGCCTCTGCACCGCGCAGCGGGGCGGACGCAAGGAGCTTTGCGCTCGGCTAAAAGCCGGCTCAGACATCCCTGTGCTCCGGGCGAAGGCGCTCCCGCCGATCCCCAATCGCTCAGTGCCTCTTGCTGAAGGCACAGCATCTCGGGGTGCTGAGGAACAGAGCTGACACGGATTCCAAGTATGCTCCTAACACAGCTGGGACCCTGTCTCACTCATCCTGGGCTGCTTGGGACAGATTTAAGTCACCTATTCCTGCCCAGGTCTTGTTTGCTGCAGGAAACAACCGCAGAAGCAGAGGCACAGCAAGTGCCAGCCCCTCTTCCAGCCCCTGTCGAGAGGAAAAAAGCAGCCCCGTGTTTTGGTTTCTGTCCCCATGCTCCATCCCGGGAGCGATCCCACTGCCAGGCTGGGTCCCTCGCTCGCGTGCCAGCTCGGAACGCTCACATGGATGCGCGCAGACTTCCAATTCCTGTGTTCTTAATTGCACTTTTAATTACATTTATTAATTGCATTACTGCTCGTCCGAGCCAGGCAATTTCCAATTTCTAAGTTTGATTTTAAAACCTGATAATTTCCCTTTTTACTTTTTTTTTTTTTCCACCCCACCTTTCAATCAGCCCTCATTAATATGTACCTCTTGTTGCTATCTCTATTAAGTGACCTCCCTCATTATCGGGTGACACTGGCAAACGGCCACCGCAGAGCTATAATTCAATTGAGGGGCTTTTGAAAACACCATAAACACAGCTGGAATGGATGCTTTATAGGAGCTGGAGAGGAATTAGCTGCTGGATAACCACACTTGGAGACGAGAGCGCTCGCTCACGGCAGACACAGCCTGACCCAAAGCATGGCACTGGAGGAAGGGACATCACAACCACCCAGCCCACAGGGGAACTCGCCATGCTGGCAGGACAATGGCACTCAGCAAGCAGAGGACAAACAGCCACACAGAGCAGAAGATGCTCTGGTATCCTGTGGGATAAACCTGCTTGCTTTTTTCCAGCCCAGAGATCCCCTGCTGCCCACCAAATATAACCCTGTCCTTGCCAACACGGTGGCTGATCCATGGCACAGCACCCCCAAGAGCTGGGGCTCCTGGTGGCACCAGCCACTTCTGCAGCACAGCTCTTGAGGGGAAAACCCAGGAGAGGTGGATGGGAGAGGAATCATTGCAGGAAAACCAGCAATAAAATGGTTTGGGGGTTGGGTAGGGAAGGACCTTGAAGATCACCCAGTTCCAACTCGCAAAAGCCAGCAGCTTCCCACTGCTCTGGGAGGGGGCAGAAGAAAAGGGTGGTGACGCAGTCATCACTTCACTAACTCAGCATCCACAGCCAAATTTCATCACAAAAGCCACATTTCTCTCCCATTCTGCATCTCCAGCCTTCAAGGAGCAGGCAGGGCCAGAGCAAGGGCTGGGAGGCAGTCTGTGCTTCCCTCCTCGGCTGCTGGTAGGTCAGTCCCAGTTTTGGGGACAGCAGATGGGAAGCCAAGATGGTCTAACGAGACATTTGAAAGTCAGACACAAGCGCCAAGAATGTGAAAACCTGTCAGTCAGAAAGCCCCTGGCTTCAGCAGCACTGCATCTCTCCTGCTGGTGTGATTTTCCTGCTGGAAAAGGGCGTTTGGAGCAATCCCTCTCTCTGCTAGGGCACCCACGGCAGATGGCCCGGCACCCCTTTGGCTCTCATCTTCCTGGAGATGGTGGGCATGGATCAGGTGGATCCAGGTGGCCACAGTCAAGGTCTGCACTCCTGCAGTGGCTGCGTTTGTTTAGGGAAGCAAAGGCAGGGGGATTACAGAATCCAGGGGGGATTTTCCACCATCCCTCCCCTCAACATCAAAACTCAGCAGCAAAGTAAAACCACCAGAGTGATTTACTGCTAGTAGCCAGCATTCAGTGTGGGGTGAGACAAGAAACCTGTTTTCCAATTCCTGCTTGAGGGCTACGCCATAAACCGGACAGATCCTGTTTCTTTAATATTTTTCTTTTTTTTTTTTTTTTTTTTTTTTTTTTTTTTCCCCCAATTTCACTTTTTGGCACCCCATGGCAGCCCACTGGGCCACAGTCTGGATGGCAAATGAGTCCCATTAGGGCAGAGCATTCACACAATGCATTACAAATGAAACCCTAATGACAGGACACGGCAGTACCGCTCCCACTTGATATTAATTGGGTGCCACTTTCTTTTAATGGTACATTAATTAATGCGGGATATCAACGGAAGTCCACGACACCCCCATTAATACAAATGAATTCATTATCATTGTTGTTACTACAAGAAATGACAAATAAATCTGTAACAGTGGGACACTTCAAATAATAGCCACGAATCATTAGGTATTGTCTTCATTTATTCAACGTACTGCAAATATATACATGAAATCTATGGATGCTTATCTAGCCACACGTCCCTCTCCATGCCTCCTCCCTGGCTCTCAAGCTGTCCTGAGCCACCTTGGAGGGCCACCAAGCTGGCCAAGAAGGACTGGGACTTGCCTCGCCACTTCACTGCCTTCTTGCTATCTCCTCTTATCCCAGCACTTCTCACTATCCCCTTCTCTTGAGTCTTCAAAAGACCCTCTGAACTAGCACATGTAATCCTGGAAAGACAATCACCTTTCCTTCCTCCATCTCTTGCACTCGCACTTTAGCCAGGCAGAAAGAAACCTGCCTGCTTTTCTACCTTATTTATTTATTTTACTGCTTATTTACCCGTTGTTCTGCTAGAGAAGCTAAAAGCACCTTTCCCAGCACAGAGCAGCCCACCTCTGACCATGGGAGGAGCGAGTAAAGTGTCCTCAGAAAATCAGGGAAAACTCCCTTTGAAATCTGGGATTTGTAAGCCCCAAAGAGCCATCAAAAAGAAACTCCTGGAAAAGCCTCTGCAGCAGCCTGAGAGTAGGCACCCACCCTCAACACGAGCGAACACAAAATCCATACAGCTGTGCTGACTCAAAAAATACTTCCCTGTCTTCTCGTGGATGGCTTCATTAGCAGAGGAAGGATCGATACGGGTTCAGCTGGGGTCTCCTCACCGGGCTCTGCTGGTGCTGAGACAGCAAACTCCAGCAGGAAGCGTTCCTGCCAGGGCCACGGGAGCTAACACCCCAATTCCCTGTGTGCCACTGCCCCTGGGGTGCTCACAGCCAGAGACAGCACCCACCAGCCTGGGACAGTGGGATGTGCAGGGAACAGCCTTTCAAAATACAATTTATGGAGGCTGGCTCGGCCTTGAACCCCAGGAAAACCCAGGCAGAAGCTAGGCCGAGAAAATCAGACACATGGTAAAGACAGGGAAGCCAGCAATCCAAAGGAGGATTTTTTCACAAATTGGGGAAAAAAAGCATGATGCTCATCTTGAAACTGAAAGAGGAGAGACTTAGATTAGATGTGAGAAAGAGAGTCTCAGCTTAGAGGGAAGTGAGGCCCTGGCACAGGGTGCCCAGAGAAGCTGTGGCTGCCCCTGGATCCCTGGCAGTGCCCAAGGCCAGGTTGGATGGGGCTTGGAGCAACCTGGGACAGTGGAAGGTGTCCCTGCCCATGGCAGGGGGCTTGGAATCAGATGATCTTTAAGGTCCCTTCCAACCCAAACCATCTGAAGGTTCCTGGTGTTTCTGCAGCCTTGCATTGTGCTTGGGGATGAGACATTTAGGAAATCAGAGAGAAAAGGGAGAAGTTATTTTTAACATGATGATGTATCTAAGCCACGTCCAACCTGATTTATTTTGTGGGTCTACTTGTTAAGCTGTGCTTCTGATGGTTGTCATTAGAAATAGGGTGTTTGTGCTGGGATTAAGTGATGAGGGGAGCAGCCCTGGGCCCGTCCCTCGCTGATCCAGGCCTTACCCTCTGCACCTCACACTGTCTCCTCACCTCCTGCTATGGCAGTTTCTCAGGGATTTAGAGGCACAGGGAAGAATTTCTTCCTAGTATCTAATCCAAACCTACTCTCTGTCAGTGTGAAGCAAATCCTCAACACTAAGAGTCCAGAGAACTTGATATCCCCCTCTGAAAACCTGACCTCTCCTTCAAACTCCCCCCTAACCATGGTTTGGGGAAGGATAGCAGCAAGAACTTCTAAAACCCTTTCTTTCTGCAATAGCATGTGTCTGCCTGAAGTCTCATAACCTCTGTGTTGAGGCAAACAATTTTTCCCTCTAATTTGTCCTCATGTTGCCAAAGGAACCAGCCTTTACAATCTAACCCAAAGAACTGGCCAAGCACACTGGGAAGTTCACATCAGAAGAGAGGTCAAAGCAATCTGCTAGTGACACCAGTTATGTCAACCAGATTTTAAAAATACCTCAAGTGGTTTTTAAAAAGACCTGGTGTTTTACTACAATAGGGCTCGGCTGGTGTGTTGGGGTTTGTTTTAACTGGGAACATCACAAGAGCCAAGGCAATGGGGTCCTAAAAGCTCATCACAACATCTCCTGCAGGGATAATACAGCAGGAAAAGGCTTAGAAAGCACATTCCAGCATGGGACGTCTGTATTAACGAACAGGAACAAGGTGGCAAAGGAGAAGGAGACAGAAAACAAACGAGAAAGAAAAAAACCTGCACTGTTGTCCTTTTCTAGAAACAGAGAGATGACTCCCTCCTTCCCTCTCTCAGTTCACATCTTCTTGCAAGCAGCAGAGGAGATCCCAGCTCTGCCAGCATCCTTGTCAGGTCTGAGGAATTAACATGGCATTACCTGAGTGGGGGGAAAAAACCCCAAACCCAGACAGACCCAAACCCACATAAAACCTTCCTTGCTGAAACCCTTCCCTTTGAGGCACTGTCTTCAGCCATCCCAGCCTTTTCCTGAGTGCTGACATCCCCCCATCAGGATCAGACCAAGCCCTATCACCTGTGGCTGTGGCTGAGGAGCAGGAGTCAGTCAGGATCATTTGCCAGGGCAGGGAAAAACTAACCCTGCATCACCTCCTCCCAGCCCTCCAGCCACAGCTCCTGCTCCCCTTCCCGTGCTGATTGGAGAAGCTCATCCTTCTGCTGATTGCAGCTGATGGTCCTGGCTGGGTTCTGCCCTTCCAGACCAGACCCTCAATTATCAAGGGTCTGGTTTTTATAAAAGGTTTGGGTTTTTAACTGGTTTTGTTTTTTGGTTTTGCCTTTTTTTTTTTTCCTTTTCTTTTCCCAGTTCAGCTAGTGAGTTTATTTTTTGCCTGGGCTCTTTCCTGCCCTGTCTGGATGTACTGATGGATTTTGGGGCTTGCCAGAATCCAGCAAAACCAGACTCGCTGGGTAGTATTAACTTCTAACCCCCGTGTAAAAATAGCTGCAATAAAGCAGAGTGAATAATATCAGCTTCACCTAATGTAACTTTGATTAAAAAGTGCTGCCCTCTTCATCACTCCTGGGTGGTAACTCCAGAGAAATGTCCTTTCTGAGGGATGGAAAGCCAGCAAGGTCTGGGGAGAGAACAGCCAGCGTGACACAGGCATGTTCCAGGGCTGCTGCTGAGCCTCACAGGGAAGGTGGAGGGACCAAACTCAGAGGAAAAGCCAACAAAACAGGGGGGAAAAAAAAGGTACATTCCTGCCCATCTGGGTAGCAAGGCAGCCCACAGACCCTTCCAACTTAAGCCCAGCTCCAGGACCAAACCACTGAGGTCCATGGCACAAAATCCCTTCCCTTCCCTGAGATGCAAAAACTCCCATGTATTTAATTATTCTCCTCTTCACTCCTGGTGCCGGCAGACTGTGTCAGGAGCTGTTTTGTTACAGCGTGCAGGAGGAGGCAGGAAAGGTTTTAATTTCACGCCATGCACCAGGCGCTGCAATTTTGGACACTGTTTGTTATCTGACTTCTGGCCCTATCTCTGGTCCCGGCGCTCCTCAGGCAGCCGTGGCCAGTTGGCTTTTTAATTTATTCTCTGCTAGAATGGGGATTCTGTTCAAGTGAGAGCCCTCACTGCCCAGGCATGCTGGTTTAATAACAAAATGCCTTCGAGTTTGGAGGTGAGACTCTGTGCCAGGTTCGGTGGCACTCCTGAGGGGCAGCGGCTCCTGTGCCACAGCAGACAGGGCTGGAGGAAACCCCACTGCTGCAAATCATCCCGTCCTTCTTCAACTTTTGTTCACCCAGAGAGGAAAAAAAAATCACCTAAAATGGGATTGAAACGAATTCCCAAATCTGCCCCTCCTCAGGTGGGTGAACCATAACCCCAAATCAAAGGACAATCTTCTGGAGAGTGAGAGGAGTCCTATGATGGTTTGGGTTGGAAAGGACCTTAAAGACCACCTCATGCCAACCCCCTGCCATGGGCAGGGACACCTTCCACTATTCCAGGTTGCTCCAAGCCCCATCCAACCTGGCCTTAGGCACTTCCAGGGATCCAGGGCCTCACCACCCTCCCAGGGAACAATTTTTTCTCGATATCCCATCCCATCTAGCCCTGCCCTATGGCAGTGTGAAGCCATCCCCCTTGTCCCTGTCAAAAGCTCCTCTAGGTACTGGAAGGAGCCCATTCCCCAGCAGAGGATTGAGGATGACTTGGAAAACAGCTGCCCTCATCTCTCCAGGCTGATCCTTTGTCCAGAAGCCAGGTGAAGAATTTCCTACGTTTTTGGCATAAGCAAAAAAAGCAAGGCATGAAGTCACATTTGCAGGCTGGGAAGCCATGGTATCCCTCTTGTGTTGGATGTCCAAAAAACACCCCCAAAAACTGGCGGAGCACCTTTGAGACAACCACACCGCAGGGAAACTCCTCCCAAAGTTTTTGTTGTGTGAGCCTTCTTCCCAAACCCCGACCCCGTCTTTCTTCCAGGGTGGTTTGTCAATAGGGAGTTCAGATCTCCGGGAAAGGACTGGGGATGAAAGGAATCAGGAGCAGGTAATTGCTGCGTGAAAATGACAGCGCAGCGATTTCCACGGGCTAACACAGACTCTGGAATACCAAGAGGCAGCCGACAGAGCAGAATCAATACCTCCCAAGAGGTGGGATTATTAGGGAGAGAAAGGGGCTTGAAAGATCCATAAGTGCCTGATGAGTGACTATTTGCAAACCACTGCTGGCTGAATGAGAATTGCTTTGGGAAGGATGCCGGGACCATTCCCAGGGTGTGCCTTCAGCCTGGGGACGCTCCAGCAGGAATGGTGAAGTCTGGCAGCAAAACATGGCTGTGCCATCATCCCCCACCTTCCTGAGGCCCTCCTCTTGCAAAAAGGAGCTCTCCTCTTCCCTTGGTGCCCCCTGGAAGGTGCCAGGTAACATCCTGGCAGGGATTTTAGGGAAAGCCAGCTCTGGCATTTTGGCCCCTGCACTGGTATTTCCTTCAGAAAGGCAGCAAAAAGAGGCTGCAGGAAAAAACGTGGGGTTGCAATTCTTCTTACCCAAAGCACCTCTGCAGTCATTAACAAGCCACATCTGTCAGTTCCCTGCAGTCACCTTCCACCAACACTTTTTAAATCCCAATTTCCATGCTTTGCTCAACCCCTCCACACTGCAGCCAGGCACAAGGCCCATCCCAAGAATTGTTACACTAACACAAAACACAGAGACACAGCAGAGCTACACCAAGAGAAGGCAGGGAAGAAGTAAACTTTGTTTTAGTTTTTGAATTATATAGAGTTTTGGGAACGACCATTGATTGGAAGGTGAAGTTACATCCTTTCTAACTACACTGGTCAATGACAAAGTTCATTAAACCTTTCTCCTCCTAGGAGAAAGAATGAAAAACAAAAAACCAGTTAGAAAAACATGTGCATGTTTACAAAAATCAGCGTGAAAAACTGTATCACAAGAATAAAAACATCAAAAAGTTAAAAAATGAGAGCAACACAGACCCACTAACATCTCCCCAAAATGATGAGTGTATCTGTCTTGCACCTCTCCGTAAAGCCATGGGAAGCCACCAGGATCTCCTCCAGCACTCCCAAGTGACAGTGACTTCAGTTCTCAGCCCCAGGAGAGCTGGTTACCCACAGCAGCCGTCCTGCTCCCCAGGGAGAGCCGAGCAGCCAAGACAACAACACAGGACAACAACATCACTTTGCTTCTCCCTGACACATCAAGCGTGCACCTGCCAAACCATCCTTAGGCTCAGTCTCTTGGAAAACACAAATTCAGGCACCTCCAGATGAAGATTCGCCCTCTGGACACAAACAGGGAGCTCATTTTAAACAAGGATGCCTCTGGGCATTCCAGCTTTCCACAGGTTTCACGCACCCAGCAGCTCTCTCTGCCAAGAGCAGGCTGCTGAAAACGCAGCTTGGAAGCTGCTTTTGGTGGCTCGGGGGAAATTCATGTTCAGCTTAGTGCTAAGCATGTTTAAATACAAAAGTTCCTCCTGGATGAGAGCAGCCAGGAGGGCAGGGAGTCTCATTTTCCCAGGGGAGAACCAATTGCTCACAGCATATCTGGGGTGGGGAAAAAGGAGCAAAAAGCAGAAGAGCTCTCTCCTCTCTGACCCCCCGTGCAGCTCCAGCCTGTGCCCAGTTATTTATTTATTTAAACTCTTTTTTTTTT
>VXAX01006460.1:26348-89495 GCA_013399835.1 Leptocoma aspasia
TTTTTTTTTTTTTTTTTTTGTAAAGGTGAAAATACCAATAGGATTTTCTTTTAGGAGGAGAGAGAAGCGTAAGGAAGGAGGGAGTGAGGAGGAACCTCAAAGAGCAACTTTTGAAATGTCAGCAGGCAAGAGTTTGCCCAAGGACAGCTTGGATGTACCACTTGTTTTTCAAAGGAAGGTAAAAAGGTGCTACATGCCTCTGTTTGCAGCAGGAAAAGAGCAAGGCACAAGACATGCTCTCCAAAACCTTCATCCAGTGGAATTTCTTGTATTGATTTTTATTTTCTATTAAGTGTAAGAAGAATGAAAAGCTTTTTTTGTTTAATTGGAGGAGTTATTTGCTAGCACTTGGCTCGGGCCAGGGAAGGAGGGTCAAAAACTAAGGATGCATGGCACCAGCAGTGCCACAGCCAGCCCTTGGAGCTCCTCTGGGATCTGGAAGGATGGAGAAGCCCAGGGATAAGGGGCAGAGGACAGCAAGAGCTGAGAAATGGAGGCAGCAGGGGAAAACTCCTTCCTCTGTGCTCCTGTCCCCTTACAGAGCTTTTTGCACTACTAAATCTCACCTCCTCCATCATCCCACCCCTGTCTGTGATGGGAAGATGTGAGTTGGGTCCACACACCTTTGCTGGAATTCTGAAAGCACAAAAATCAACAAAAGGAGTCCTCTGATTGAAAAACCAATTAATGAGACCTGTAAGGAAGCCCAACAGCCCCAGTAGACCACCAGGTAAGAGCTGTTACCAAAATCCTATCCCTACCCTAATGCCTGGATCAGAGGCAGTGAATAAACATCCAGCAGCAATAAATGTGGGATATTTTGGGCACTGCCAAGCCCACCATTCACCCATGTCCCCAGGTGCCACATCCACACATCCAGTGAATCCCTCCTGGCATGGTGACTCCAACACTGCCCTGGGCAGCCTATTCCAGACTCTGACAACCTTTTCAGTGAAGAATTTTTCCCTAATATCCAATCTAGACGCCCACTGGAGCAAAACACTGAAGTCAAAGAAAAATTCACCTGGCTGAGGATAACCCAAAAGCGAGTGCTAAGGCTGCAGCCCAAAGTGCACAGCCAGCTATAAATAAAAGCTAAAAAAGAGCACATTTGAAGCCTGGGTGCAGTTCTTGCTCTCAGCACATTCCCTGTACTCAGTTCAAGACTTAACCAGGAAATTTGAACAAAAGCACCTTGTCAGAGCCGTGATAAGGAGGAGGATTTTTTCAGAGGGGGGGAAGAAAGATGCCTGTTAATCACCCACTGCAACCAGCCCCGAGGGGTGAGAGCAGCAGTGCCAGCTTGGCACGGGTGCAGTGCCCACCCCAAGCACAGACCTGCTCCACCAGCACAACCCCATTAAAATGCAACGTGCAAAAAATGATGTTTCAAGAACACATCTCCTCCGAAACAGCTGCACCCAGCAAATATTCCGTGGCCTAAGACTCAAATGCTGCTCTTCTTCCCATCCGTCAGGCTCAGTGAAGGATTTGCTGTGTGGGTTTTGTTTTGTTTATTACTTCTAATGACTTTCTCATTATCATTTCGCTGTGAAACATAAACGATGGTTATGGGAGAAATCATATTATTTGGATGGCTTCATTAAATTAGAGAGCAAATCTGTGTATATTTCTGGCTCAGGATAAATGTTTGAACTTTGAGAGGCCAAAATTCATTTTCAGACAAAGCCATTTTCGGAAGCTTTGGAATCAGTGGTTAAATTTGCCCTCAGCTGCAAGGGAGATGTATGGGGGTATTTCTCAATTTAATCCCTCCTAGAGATTTAACCAAATCACCAACCCAAAACCCTGCTTCTAGTTCTGCTTATGAGAAACTTGAGACTTGTGGAACATAATGGAAAAATAAAGGGAAAATAGCACTGGAAAGAAATACAATAAAATAATAAAATCATCCTGTCTCCATGTGCCCGTTCCCCTAGTTCTCATAGGGGAACTTCAAGCAGCTCACGCATTTTCTGTGAATAAAATCACTGTCTTCACACCTTCACAACAAGAAAAGGTGCTTATTCCTACAGGTACTGCTACAACTGAGAACACCAGCACAGCTCCACCAGGAATAGTAACATCAGCCAGCAGACCTTCCATGCAGGAGGAAAACTGTGCCAGCATGGGCTACATGCAAGGATTTACAATTTCATATATTGTAAAAAATATATANTTCCTGCAGGACCCAACCTTTGGTGACAGAGGAAGACAAGCGAGTGTGACACAGACACATGGGGTGAGAAAGCTGTTGCTAAACAGGCAGAAGTTTCAGTTTCCTCCCCTTTTCCATCCCTCCATCCCTTCTTCCCTCCCAGTTCAAGGAAGGGAACAGAAGCCAAATGCATTTTCCATGCAACAAATCAAAGCCCCCCCCCCCCCCCCCCCCCCCCCCTCTAGCACCANNNCCCAGCCTTTTAGAACCAATACCTGACACTGGAATAAACCTGTTAAAAAGAATAAATTCCCCCAAGCACACCCAAAGGGAAAAACCAATAGAAAATCAACCCTGATAAAAGAAGTATTAAATGAAAGCACTTTCAATGTGCCAACTCAAAATGTATGGCCCACAACAAGCTTGGTGAGAGAAATCCCTGCTGGAAAAACATGGCAAGGAAGAAGGGAGAGGAAACATTTGGTGTCTTCCGGTCACCATTAGGGCAGAGAATATGATATGACCTACAAGGAACAGGCTCTGAGGTTTACAGGACCCCAGGGGGTCTCAAGCAGCCCGACCATTGTGGGAACACAGCACTGGGAGGGACACACAGCAGGAATATGGCAAGCTGGAAACAAGCAAGATCTACTCTGCTAGTAGCTCAGCAATCCGGATCAAAGGAACTTGGGGAAAAAAAAGCAGGGAAAGGGGCAGTTTTTGAAGCAGGGACAGCTCCATGGTGTTGGGCAGGAGCAGCTGTGCTCAGCCTCTGGAGGATGGAAACCAGGAGTGGGTGCTGCCTCTGCACTGCCCAGAGCAAAACACCCCAGGCCATCCCTCCTGCACCTCCACAAGCTGCAGCTGAGCAGAAATGCTGCCTGGGGCACCCCAGCAGCCCTGGGCATGCCCTGGTGGTGCATGGTGGGTGGGCAGCAGGAGCAGTACCCCCAACTCCAGAGCCAAGGGATGCCCACCCCTTGCCCAAGGAAAAAGGAGGGGAAAAAGCCGACGTCTAAGTAAACTGAAATAAATGAACTTTAGATGTGAGAAGAATGAGTTAATTAAAACCTCCTTGTCCCAGACTGTCTGGGAGCTCCAGGCAAGCACCATGTGTCAGCACTACCATCTCCTCTCCAAGGAAAAACCCACTGGATTGCTAAAATCCCCCCCCAACATTCAGGAGCAGGTTTCTCCTCCTTCTCTGTAAAGGAGGTCCTTTGGTCCTTGCAAGCAGATTTATTCTCACAAAAGCCATGCAGCTCCTTCTATTTGCTCCTCTCCTTCCTGCTCCTCCTCCTCAGCCCCTGCCAGGGTGCCTGGCAGCTCTTTGGGTTTCTGACACCAACCAGTCCCACTAAGGCCATGGCACCACGTGTGCCTACAAACAAAAGGAAAATCCTTGTGAATCCTCCCCACAACGCTGCTGCAGAAGGATCTGAACCAGAGGAGACCTCTCTGCACCAAGGCTGACACCTGCCAGCCCGTTTCCTGGCATCCCCCATCCTCCTGGATGGACAGGGGAGAGCTCATATTCCTGAGCTTACACAAAAACACCGGTTGTGACAAGTGCTTACTTTCCCCACAAATGCTTTAAGACAACTCCCAAGCTGAGACTGGAGGGAGGCAAAAAGCCCACAATCCCACCAGCTATGACAACCCTTTTTTGTTCTGTACGTGTCTGGTCACATCATATTTCTAAACCCACTGGCAGACAGATGTTTCAGATGCTCAGATGGAAGCTATGGATGTATCTGGGAGCACACAAAACGAGGGATGGTGTCTGAAACCAGCTTCCCAGTGCCTGTCCAGAGCCTGCACTGAATAAAGAGCTGAGTTGCAGCAGACAGCAAGGAGCAACTGTGTGTTTCACACACCACCTGCACCTCAGAATGGGGCTGCAACACCAAACATGGTGATGAAGAACTGATGTGACACTCTTTTAGCAAACTCCTGTGTCCAGGAATGGCATCCTACTTCTTACAACAAAAGGACAGAAATCCTATAAACACATTTATCCTTTGCAGAACATCTCCTGACACCAAATCGATGGGAATAACCTGTGCCCTCTGCCCACAAGAAGCTGGTGAAGCACCTGGTTCAAGCACAAGGAGGGCTCCATGTCCCATTCCCCCTCTCCCCCAGTGTTGCCACCCCCTTCATTCCTGACCACACCATTTTCCAGAAGCAAGAGCAGCCCAGAGGATCCAACACTCCACCAAACTGATGGGGAGGCAGAACAAAAAAGAGAAGAGCAACTTCTGCCAACCATCTTTTTCCAAACTCACAGAAAGGGAGAGAGAGAAGAGCAAAGACTCCTTGGAAGGCAAAGCCTTCAAAAGTTAAATGTATCATGAAAAAGAAAACTTCTGTCACTGCTTAAAAAGGTTTTTGACAGGTCTTCATTTGTAACCCACAAACAAATGCAGTTTCTCATGCTCCATGGACTCTAATATCACTTCAGAGCAGAACCTGAACTCAACTCTCTGTTGAAAAGCTGGAGAAGTAACCACATTAAAAACTCTCTCTTCACTGCCTTTGGGCACACCAGAAATCTTTCATTTCAGGAGCTGCACCTAAAGTGCCTGGGAGCACAACCTGAGCAGGCAGAAACTGCTGCTCAGAATCATTTCAATGGCTTTGGGTGGGCCAGCTGCAGTTAAGTCAAGCCTAACAAACAAGGCATTGTTATACAAGGCAGAAAGAAAAAGTGCTTTGCCCTATTTAAGCAAGTTTCAGAAATGCCTTTCATGTCTGAGTTGATGAGAGAAACTGGTCAGAACCCAACAATTCAGGCCCATGTGGCCACTGTGTGCTGCCTGGGAAAAGGAGACAGAAAGTAAAGGGAGAGTCATCCACCCTCAGCAGGATTAGGGATAGAGAAGAGAAATAAGAACACAGACCACCTCAAAAGGCAGAGGCAGTGGAACAGCCTGCCCAGAGTAGCTGTGGCTGCTCCTGGATCCCTGGAAGTGTCCAAGGCCAGGCTGGATGGGGCTTGGAGCACCCTGGGATAGTGGGAGCTGTCCCTGCCCATGGCAGGGGAGTGGAACAAGATGAGCTTTAAGGTCCCTTCCAACCCAAACTATGAACATGCTCACTCCCACAGCCTCTGCTCTCAATCTGAAACCTCAAAACCAGCTACAAGGGCACTGATGAGCAGCAGTCCCTGGCTGCCTGCTCCATGTCCCAACATTCCTCCTTGCTCATCCATTTCAAAGTTCAGCCAGCACAACCTACTTGCCCAGAGAGTCCCTTTGAAGACATTTACAAACACAGGTGAGCCTGGAATTCCATATTTCATCTGGACGACGTGAGCAGAGCGTTTTTACATCTTAATTTTGTGTTAATTTTGCCTCTTTGCTTTCTTTCTGCAGAGTTCCCAAGATTTCGTGTCAGCCACTAACTCATCCCTCATCCTGAGGGCTACAGAGCCCAGGTTTGTCACCAGCCAGAGGAATCCTCTAGAAAGAAAACCTGCAGGAGAGAGATAAGCAGCATCTCCTCCACTCATCAGAATGCAGGGGAAAGACCAAAACAAATATTAATGAGAGGCACTTAACTGTGCCTGTTCAGCAATCAATAACAGAGGACAGGGTACACAACTGGGCTGAGCATCTCACACCATTGCTGTGCTGGGGTCCAGACTGGGGGGGTCTCCTCTAATCCCCTCCTTGGGGCTGCACCAGCAGCTCTCCAAGCCCCTGTCCCATTCCACAAACTCCCAGGACTAGAGAGACAAGGGACAGTGACTAAAACCTCACTTTTGTGTTTAATGAATACACCCACTCTGACTAGCCACACTCCTCTTTTTGTTAAGATTTTTATGAATCTGCTTCTCCAGATTATTCCAAATTATCAGCCATTTGGCCACGCCAGTGAGCGCTCTTGAGCATCTCTCTGTGTGGGGGTGGCATTTTCTTCATGGGCACCACAGGGAGAAAGCACAGGGCTGCTTGGTGGAGCTCTGAGCGGGGAAGGGGGACAGCCAAAGGGTGTGACCACAGAAGGACACAGGGTGATGGCACCTGAGCTGCAGGGAATAATTGGAGAGCAGACCAATGCCTGCAAGGAAGGAGATTCGCACCCAGGATCCTCTTTACCTTTCTGTAAAAAGAGAGAAACCTTCCTTTGCACGAAGGCTTCTCCTCTGCAACTCTGGTTTAGTTGGGTGTTTAGTGCCCAGCTTCCACCCAGGGAGGAGATCCAGCCCAGGGGGTTCACCCCCACCTCCCTGCCTTCCAGCAGGATTCCAGGCTGGCACTGGGGGCCGCCGGAGCGGGTCCTGCCGCGCGGGCTGCGGGAGGAGAATGGCTTTCAGCTCAATTACCCTTCACATTCCGATTCCATAACGCTCTGCTGAGGCTTTTCAAGCAGATCCCCCCGCAAATAAAGCCTGCCTGCTGCAGCCCAGCCTCAAGCTCGAACGTGCAGAACGGAGGGGAGGCTCTGCTCTCCTGTCCCTGCTGCCTGCCTTTCCCAAAGATCTCCCTGAGGTTACCTTCTCCTCTCCTCACCATCTACTGTTGCAAGATCGTATTATACGTTCCTCTGTGTATAAGTTTGCAGAAAAATTTTCTCATGAGAAAACATCCTTTACTGTCTTTTTACTCTGTATAAGTTTTTGTAAACAAAATCTCTAGTTTGTGTTTCAAAGACATTTAGATTGCTCTGCCTGTCTCCTGATAGTGAGAGATAGAGGTTCTCTCTTTCAACCTATGAGGTGAAGGACTGTTATCTCTCTGATATTTGTAAGCATTCTAACATTCTTGTACAGAAGATGAAGAAGTAAACATCTGAACTCTGTACCTAAGCAAATAATAGCCCAAATCCTATGAACTATAGAGTCATTTTAATAAATCATATTTAACCTTCTAATATTATTGTCAAAAGTCCTTTATTAATGAACAGACCACAGCAATAATCTACCATTTATGTGGCTCCTCCATGCTCTTCTTCCAGCCTCTGCTTGCCTCTCCCAAGCCCAAACCACCAGACACGTGGGGATCAGGCTCCTTGGTGTTCAAGCATCTGGGCCACCAAGCGCCCCGTCCACCCCACAGCCACGGGGCCAGCACAGCGCAGACACCCACACTCCGTGTCACAGGTGCTACTGTGAGCAAAGAAGGTGGTGAAGCGCTCACTGCTTCGTAGAGCCAGGTGAGAAATAGGTTTGTGCCTGCCAGAGGAGAGGTGACCTCCTCCTGACATTGCCTGGGCACACCGAGGGTGACACGCGAGACGCGGCGGTGGTGGCGGGGGACACGTGATGGAGCACATGCTCTGGAGGTGCAAAAGCTTGCTGAAAAAACTGCCCTTCACACAGGGCAGGTCTTGTGTTTGAGGCCCTCAGAAAGGAGGTGGCCAAGGGAAAGCCTTGCAGTGAAGGCCTGCGGCACGGTGGGACACCAGGCTGGCGGTGATCCCTATCACTGGAGGAGGATCCAGGCTTCCAGCGTTCCCCAGGCCCCAGCAGGACCTTGCAGGGGTGCTCAGAGGCAATGCCATGACTGTGTCCCACAGGGCAGAGATGTCCCCACCTGCACAACTCCTGCCTTTCTCCCCAGCACCGTTTCCCTGCTGACTGCAAGGCCTGGGTGACTTGCAGGGCCACCATCCTCGTGGGGCTCACGCCAGCAGGCACAGCCTCTTTGCAAAATTCCTTTCCTGCTGTTTCCCTCTCAGCCCCCTCAAAGGCAAGGCAGGGCAGCACGTCCTGGAGCGTTTTCTCCTGGGGGGCTGAGGAATCTGCAAACACATCTGGCTGCACATTCCCAGCACATTTAATAAAGGGTTTTTCCAAGTGCTGGCACAGCAGATTCAGGGAGATTTAGCATTTCAATTCAGGGTCATCTAAATCACATAGGCAGTAAAAACTGTTGCCCTTTCAGGGTTTTCATCCAGCTCTGGTTATGGGACAGAGCACAGGTAGATCCCTCTTTTTCCACAGCTCAGAAAACCACGCTCTGCCTTTCATTACCTTTAGATGGTAATGAAAGGGGAAGTGCTAAAAAAGCATCCCTTGGATACCAGCATACCAGCCTATGAGTTACAAACTCCTTTTTTTCCCCCTTAAACACCAGTTTGAAGGCAGTGTTGGTGGCTGCAGTGGCACAACCAGCCAGACTCCAGGCCAGGAGGTGCCTCCAAACACGTGTGAGTGCCTGAGATTAATCACACACAGGCTGGGCAGGAGGTGGCTGACTTCACCCATACCTCCTCTTCTCCCTTCCCTCCTTCCCACTACCCTTTCCAGTTGGATTTACAATTGCAGGACAAGCCTAAGGAAGTAACATATCACCACGAGGAAAGCCAAGGCAAGGTTTGAAAACCAAGGGGGTTGTTGGTATAACCATCACCTGAGCTCAGAGCTGTGGCCAAACACCTCCCTGGCACCCCAGCAAAAGCCCTTGGCCACACAGAATGAGCTCAATTTCCTGGAAGAAGAGGGACAAGCCACCATCATCCTACACAAAGTGACAGCTGTGACCACCTCTCCTTTTTCACCCACACTGGGTTTGCATCCTGTCTCAGAAAAGCAAATAAATATGTTTCACAAATCTCCCATAAAGCAAATCTCCAAAACTGAAAGCTCCTCATTTTTTTCCTCCTTGAACCAAAATTGCCTTAAACCCTCTATTCACTTTCCCTGCTCTCTCCATTATTTGCACTAACAAAATAAATCACCCACATTTTAAGTTCCCACAGCAATTAATGGTTGAAATTAAGTAATGGCCCCTAATTTTGATTTAAACTTCTACTTAGATCAAATTCCCTCCATTTGTAATGGAAATAGTTTGAAACCAGTACAAACAGTTCGGTTCACACATAAATATTTAAAAAACTTATAAAGAGGCTGATTTAGTCTATTATTTTACCACAAAGTTTGACCAGCAGCAGCAAGCTTATTATACATGACTGTCACTGACACATTACAAACTAATAAAACACAAAATGCAATTCTCAAGAAGAAAATGGAATGAATCTATTGCAAGAGCGATTTTTATGGTTCTTTTGAAATGCTATTTCTCCCCAGCCTTGCTGTCAAAATGGCAACATTTTCCCTAAATATTTCCATCTTAATTAAAAATGGTGTTTTTATCGAAAAAAGTGCCTCTTGTGCCTGCTGCAGCTTCACATTCCCATGCTGTGCAGAGTGAGGATACTAATGTGTGCCCACCTCATGGATCTGCTGCTGATCTTGCTTACTGCAGGTGGAAAAAAATCCCTAAAATTCCAGAGTCCCTCACACAGCACCTTTCACCACTACTTTAATCATCCCTCGACTTAGGTGCTGTGACTAAAAAAGGAGCCTAAACCAACAAACTGCACGATTACGTGAGTAAAAAACATGAAATGCATTTTCAGTGGTGGGTTTTTTTGCTTCCTGGCACGGAGCAGTTGCTGCTCACCACCTGAACGAGTTAAAACCCATTCCTACATCCAGGCATGGTCCTGCTGGTGACTCCAAAGGTGAGGTGTGGAGAAGGAGGTAAACAAAACAGGGATGTGAGGGGAGAGGATGCAGCTTTTGCTGGCTGGCATGAGATAGTAAGTTGCATCCCAGGCTTCTGGGAAAAGATGGTAACCAGAGGAAAGGGAGATAAAACAAAAGTAATTGCCAGAGGGTCACATTCACTCCCTCCTCACCCCTCTGCTCCCAGCAGCACAGAGCCCTTCCACCTGCTGGGGACAGAGAAGAGACCTTGAAGCCATCTGCTGCCCAGATGTGTAAGTGTAATTACACTGAAAGGGCTGGGCTGGAATGTCCCCTGGAAAAGAGACCTTCCAGCCCAGGCCTGAGCTGCTCCTGCAGCAGCCACCGTTTCTGCTCCAGAGGAATGTGCCTGGTCTGGGCAACCCACTGCCAGCAGGGTCCTGAGGAGCCACCATCACTTGGGATCAGCCATTCTAAGCTCAGACACTGTCCTGATGACACTGGGACAGACCCACCAGAGCTCTGAAATCAGCAGATATGTGCCCTCAGCACCCATATGAAGGAGCTCGGGGAGTGAGGATGTTTTTCCTTTTTCCCATTTCTTCCATGGGGAATGATTACTGATTTACCCAAGTTACATTGCCCCTCTTTGCCTGTGTTGTCCTCACTCAGAGAATGTTGCTGTACACTTTCCCTTCCTCTCCCTCAAGATAATTTCCTAATTTCCCAGCATGACAGCTCCTCCATGGAGGCACCAAATTACTTGCTGCCCCACACTGGCTTCCCTTTTCTGGTCAAAACCTGCTGTTTTCCCCATCCCCCTCGTCCTGCCCGGCACTACACTGGCCAGAACTGCATGACTATTTCTAATTTTCAGGCTACCCCCCCTCCCCCCCACCTCTGCTGCAGTACCCTTCCAGAAAGAGCCCAAGTTTTGCCTGGTGGAAATGACTGTTATCTCCAGGACACTTTACACATTACTTCCACGCCATTTGGAGTTTTCCGCCCCAGTAGTTTCTGTTGCATCTCTCATTTCACTCCTCAGTCACGTGTATTAAAGGACCAGGGTCTCCTGCTCACTAGTAAATCCAGGCAAGGGAGAGGGGACACTTTCTTTCTCCCTCAAGACCCTCTGACATCACCGTAACAACAAAGGCTTGCACACAGATGACCTTCAGAGTGAAGGGTGCTCCAGGTCTGAGCACTTACTTGGTCACAGCCCCAAAGGAGAAAGTTATTTAAAGTGAGGGTGGGCAGGCTGTGGCACAGGGTGCCCAGAGAAGCTGTGTCTGCCCCTGGATCCCTGGAAGTGTCCCAGGCCAGGCTAGACAAGGCTTGGAGCAACCTGGGCTAGTGGGAATTGTCCTTGCCCGTGACGGGGGGGTGGACTAAATGACCTTTAAGTATCCCTTCTAACCCAAACCATTTTAGGATTCTGACATCTACAATGCCAGCTATGCAAAGCCCTTCAGCCCCAACCCCATGTTTTACTCAATGCACTGCAGTCTGTCTCGTTTAAATTCTTTTCTCCAGTCCTGGTGGAAAAAAGCAGGGAGAAGATGACAGCTGGTGCCTGCTGTGCTTCCAAGCTCTTGCCTGAAGACACCGCCAGCATCCCAAAGCCAGAAGGAAAGCCCAAGACAGGGCCTGCACTTCCCAGCCCATTTATGTTTTATTTGCACATGAAAAGCAGCAATAAAGGCAATTAAAACTGGGGCTGTCCGGGAAGTTTGGGAAGTGTTTCACCTGCTGCAGATTATCACCTGTGCAACACCTCTTGCTACAGCAAACACCAGTCAAATCCCCACTTCCTATTTGTCCAACAGGCACTGGAGGTGAGAGATCAGCAGCACTGGGCATGCCAATGGGATGCCAGGATGGAGGGGAGATGGAAGTTCTTGAGCTACCCAGGAAGAAGGGACAGCTTTTCTGTCCAGCAGTACTTAATGAACACAGCCTCAATAACTCACTAAATTGCTTGCTGCCTTTCCAGGAAGTTTTAAAAACAAAAACGCTCTCAACAAATAAATAAACACATTTTAAAAACTGCATCCGATTTGCTGAGAAGTTCAAGACACTTGCAAATTTTGCAGGCTCAAAGGTAGCGGAAGGAAGGGATGACTGGATTTGGGGGATAAGTTATTCACTGTAAATTATTTGTTCAGTTCTAAACTCCACGTAAGGAGAGAAGGAAAACAATAAGAGAAGGAAAAAAAAAAAAAAAGAAACAAGGAAGGAAAGCAGCCAGCAATGATTATAGACCATTTTTGCAATGTGGTAGGAACATCTTCCTTATCAGCTCTGTTATCATCACCTCAACTATAAAGGCTCTTTATCTAAAGGAGGGGAGGAAAAAAAGCCCCAGAAGGTGTCTGGGAGCGTGCAAGGGACTGGCTAATGCAGCTGAGGGGGAGCTCAGCTCGTGGCAGCTGCTTTGTATGTGCAGCATCAGGCCTCGAGCCATGGCAATAGAATTATATGAGCCCCTGAAGACTCCCAGGCAGGATGGCAGTGAAACTGATGTAATTACTGACATTATTACCCTTAAAGCAAAATAATAATTTTAATTACAGCAAGGGCTTTTGGGCCTTTCTCTGCTCCTCCCTGCCCCTGCTCACTGTGCAGCACGGTCTGGTTCCAGGCTGTGCGATGGGACGGGGCAGTGCCACTCCCCTCCTTCCTCTCCTCCTTCCCCGCCAAACACTTTTCTGCACAATTAAGAAAAAGACATCATAAAACCCACAATTTCAGCTACACCTCCATATTAAGGCTGAAAATGGTGTCCAGCAGCTTGTGAAGGCTCAGTCCCAAAGGCTGCTCCCCGAGCAGAAGGGACTGCTGCTGATGGCGAGTGCCCGCCTGCCTCCCAATTAAAATAAATTGGCAAATCAGGGCTAAGCTCAGGAGATAAGACACCTGCAAGCTGGACTGTGGCCACCTCAACACTGCAGAAACTTTCCTTTCCATTTTTAAACTTCTTTCCTACAGCCCTGCTTGCTTGAATTCAGGACGAGATGAGCACATTCCCAAGGCAGAGGGCTGTGGTTACAAATCTGAAAGCAGAGCTCTAATTCCTGTGTCCTTGTGAAGTTACAGGTACTTCTCTTGTGGTGCAGCTGTGATTTCATGAATGACTGAGGCACTGAATTGCAATCTCTGGCCCAGTGCCAAGCTTTTTGCTGGAAGATCATAGGATCATGGAATGGTTTGGGTTGGAAGGTCCATTAAAGACCATCTATAGTTCCAACCCCCTGCCACAGACACCTTCCACTAGACCACGTTGCTCAGAGCCCCATCCAACCCTGTCCCTGAACACTTCCAGGGATGGGAGTGCATAACCTCAAGATGTAACACACATCATACATCACTCAGTGTGTTATAAATATAACAGAAGGAATGAGGTGGGGAGGAGCACAAAAGGAGAGAAAACTCCAATGGAAACCTCCTGAGGGAACATTCAGCAAAGAAACCAACAATTAAATGACCTTTCTGCCAGCATGTCAGAACTGCTGATGCTCCAAGGCCAAGAGAAGGCCACGGGTGGCTTGAACTTGATCGGCAAGCTCAGGATGTTGGGGGCTTATAGGAGAAAACAGCTTTTCCCAAGGAGGTACTAGACTTGAAGTTAGTTTACCTCATTGTACACTTTAGGCTGGAAAAGCCCTCTAGGATCCAGTCCAACCATTCCCCCAGCACTGCCAAGGCCACCACTAACACATGTCCCCAGGTGCCACATCGTCTCCAGGCATGGTGACCCCACCACTGCCCCAGGAGATAAAGGCAAATGGAAAGTTGTGTGGAAGCCCTGGGATGCTTCCTCCTTGGGACTGGGACAAAAAGCCCAGCAGGGGGAACAGTCCACCCTGACGTCCCCATCACACCAGGTACCACAAACAGGGGCTTGGCTCCACTCCACTGCTTGCTCCACCTAAAAGCATTGAACCATGACAATCCAAGAACTCTGAGCTCCCTACAGATCCAGCCAAACGGAAAAAAAGATTAGATAAAGCAGATTGGACTTGCCAGAAACTGAGGCATGGCCACAACAGCCTGCCACAGGCTTGGCAATAGATCTCTCCTTGTTTAAAAGCCAAAACCCTGAGGCTCCCAGGAATGTGGTACCTTGGGGTTGGGTGAGGGGGGTAGAAAAGAGGCTGTGAGCAGGAGATGAAGTGCAAGGGATGCATGCAAGAGGAGAACAAACCCTGAAGGTCAGAGTGGCAAGCACATGAGCAGCTAACTAATGTACTACAGCAGCACCACGGGGCACAGCCACGGGCACGCAAACTGGAAAGCCATAAAAGTCTATTACAGCAAATCAAACAGCAGCCAGCATGACAGCCATTAGCCTGAAATGAATACACGGGAACTTAATGAGCTCTGTCGAGGCCAGCTTGGTGAATTAAGTCGCCAATTCTAGCAGGATTCCCCTTTTCTTTGCAGACGTGAGAGCGCCCGCCCCGCCTCGCTGCCTTTTGACAAGCGGAGCACGGGGCGCGCCCTTGCCCAGACGGGACGGACGATTACGCTGGAGCAATGTCCCTGTCCCGGCCCCCTGGCAGCTATTCCAGGGCTGAGATCAGCACACAGCGAGCACAGAGGAGCGGTGCCACTCCAGCAGTCCCGCTCTGGGCATTCCGAGCTGCTGTGGTGCATCCTCTCCCTCCCCACACCACAGAGCGATCGTGATCCGCAGCCCGTGCCCAAATAAATTCCCATTCTCACAGCGAGCGGGCCACGTGAAACACCAGGATGGGTATTTAGAGGCAGTATTGTTTTTAAAGGTCAGTTTACTTCATGTTCCATTTATTTATGCACGCTCTTCTTTTGACTTTCCAAGTGCCACACAATAGCAGCGAGGTTTAAATAGCCTTTCGGTTGCTGCTCCATTAGCTACGACAACTGCAAATCGATACATCCATTTATCTCAAAATTAAAAAGAGAAAAACCCTCATTAGCTGCCAAATCTGCACAGAGCCAGTCTATTGAAAACCACACTAGCCTCTTCTCTTCCTCCAAGCTCCAGCCCTCTTCGTTCATTACCCACAGGCCCTTCCATCTGGGCTGGGTGCTCTCTGAGCTGGATTTTGGTACCTGTGCCCTCGCTGCTCACCCTCAAGCTGTCTGGAGCATGGGGTGACCTGTCATCCCTCACCAGGGCTGGTTCCCCACATGTCCCCCACCACTTTTCCATGCCACATCACCTCCAGCTTCGAGTAGTCATGAGCAAACAACAAGTAAAACTCGTGGCTCAGCACAGGCCTCAAAGCCAAACGCACATCTCCTCCTTGAGAGCTGTGCCACTACCCTCCAAAAAAGTTTATTGCTGACACCTCCCATGGGCTGCAGCCCTTGGAGGGTCCTCTTTAGGTGATGAGACCCCATCCCCTGCTCTCACAGGGCAAAGCAAGGCTCTCTCTCCCTGGCAAAAGAACAGGAGTGCCTCCAGGATGCTGGCGGAGCACCGCGTTTGTGGCTCATTACCTCTGATCGGTGCCCTTGGTTAAAGATCACGGCTAGAAACTGGAAGCTGGCACGTGCTGCCTTATAATTAGATTAGGCCAACCTCCAGAAGAGCACAGCTCCCAAGGCCAAGTGCTGGGTGGCTGCACGGGGGGAACGCCGGGCTTGCTGTACCCCGGACAGCCAGGCAGTCCTGGAAATCCTTCACAGCAGAACCACAGCTCGCGTGCACAGCAGTGTCATACGGCACAGAGGGGCTCTAAGGTTCAGCCTCTTCTTCTTTTATATATATTTTTGTCCAGATCACCTGCCTGCAGTTCCCTTTCCTCAGCCAGCCCTAATTTTCTACGTATGAGGGCACGGAGTGATAGGACACAGGGGAACGGCCTTCAACTGCAAGAGAGGAGGTTTAAATCAGATATTGGGAAGAAATTCTTCCCTGTGAGGGAGGTGAGGCCCTGACACAGGTTGCTTAGAGAAGCTGTGGCTGCCCCATCCCTGGAAGCATTTAAGGCCAGGTTGGAGCAACCAGTGGAAGGTGTCCCTGCCCACGGCAGGAGCTGAGCTAGAGGAGCTTTAAGATCCCTTACAATCCAAACCATTCTGTGAGTCTAAGATTCCATGATTCCAAACCAGGACCTCTGCTCTCCCTGCTCCCCAGGCTGGGCACAGGTTAATACTGGAAATGGGGAAAAGTCCAGCTTTGCAATATTGGCTCTTACTGGTGCTTAACACAGCCCTGATTCCCAGGTGAGTCACAGAAACCCATTTCCACCTCTTCACTTGAAGGGCAGGTAACAGCAAAACCAGAGGTGAATCTGAGGGCAGGGGAGAGGAGCCTGTTCTCCTCCCATCCTACTGCCATTCCTTTTGCTTTGCAGACCTCTGCAGGCAGAGCTCGACAGGGAGGAGCAGCAGCAAGGCACAACAGCCACGCGCCAGCTCCAGAGGCCCGAGCAGAGACAGGAGCAGGGGGCACCTGGTGTGGCTTTTGCCAAGTCACTCCTCCACCCCTCGTGCTCTGAAGAGCTGTAGAAATGCCTCTGACCCAGTGTCACTCTCACAGGAGGTTTCAGGTGACTTGGTGCGAAGATGAGACTCCAGCTCCCGGCTCATACATCACATTAGAGCAGCTCTAATGAAGAAACCTCATCCTCAGAGCAGAGGATCAAAGCCCAGCATGGCCGGGCAGCAGCAGCAGGAATATTAAATACAGCCTGGAAACACAATCATTTGCACCTCTCAGTTACCAAAGCTGCTTCATTTCACACACACACAACGCACACGGGACATCACCCACACCCTGAGGAAGAGTCTGAGCAAAACTGCCCCGGCACTGTGGTGCAAAAAGAGGTTTCCCCCACTGCAGGATGTCAAATGCTCTACCAACCCCCTGTTTCAAATGGAGCATCCTCGCCTTCTCCTCCTGGCACCAGAAGCCACAGCCTAAAGCCTAAATTCACGTCACACCTGTAAATTCCCGGCCAAGCCAGGCTGCAGGTGCAGAAGCTGTCCCTGACGGATGAGTAGATGTCACCTCCCTTGCAGTGGCCAGCACAGAGAGCAGCAGAAGGTTGTGGAAACTCTGTCCTAGGGGATATTCAACACTTGGCTGCATAAAGCCCTGAGCAATCTGACCTAACATGAAAATTCTCACTGGATTAGTGGGAGCTTGAGGGAGATGATCTCCTTTGGTCCCTTCCCACCTATTTTATTCCAGGGACAATATGGGACAAGTCCTGCTATGGAGCTGTTAAAGAAAATCACCAGCCAGGGCAGAAGCCTTTGGGCAGCACTCTGCCAGAATTCAGGCATTTGGAGAAATACTTGGTCCTGCCTCAGGTCACCTCTGTGACAAGAGCTGTGCATCCCCCCAGCTCCAAGGAAGAGAACAAGACACAGATCCTCATTTACACTCACTTGCAAACTTCCCATTCGTCATGGGAAAGATGTCACCAAAGCACCACATCTCCTCTTCCACCTCCTTCCCCCAACACCCAAAACACTTTGTTTCTGCCCGTTTTCAGGCAGTAACTTCCAGAAGTTTCATCCTCTTGCAACCTCACAAGGGTCCAGGGCAAGAGCACAGCCCTGTACGTTGGTGGCCAGCCCCGTGGTGGCAACCAGAGAGCAGGAGTGGCCACTGAGGGAAGAGCCAGAAGGCAGGCAGAGATGATCCCTACCTCTGGGATGCGGACGCTGTAGGGCTGGTTGTGGAACTGTGGGGCGTTGTCGTTCACGTCTCCGACCTGGATGTTGACTGTCCCTTTGATCACCTGTGGACGCAAGGACAACAGCAGGGTGTCAGCTTCAGGTGTGGATTTAGAGCCTAAAGCCAGCTTGTGGCTGTGTTTCTGGGCTTTGGGCCCGGGGTGACCCCTCTGCCCTGGTGCAGAAGGGCCCGTGGTGACCCGCACCCCCCGCTCCCCTCCGTCCATGCCGCAGACCGTGAAACGAGAAGTCACACTCACCCCTTGGCTGTCACTGACAGAAAATTCAACTGTGAATTCTGACTTAGTCTGAAAGGGAAAGAGAAGAAAAAAAAAAAAAAAACAACCTGTAATTAAAGATACCGTAGCATTTATCTGCAGGTGGCAGGCTGGGGACTTTCAGCCAATGTTATTACACGCAAAATGCTTTCAGGACCTTCCAGAAGAGGAGAGGTGCTTGAGTGCCATTACCTGCACTGGGCAGAAAATGCTGGGGAATCTGAATGCCAGCAGGGCTCCTGTGTATTCCACAGGCACGGGAGATGCCCTGCCCTGGGTTAGGAGGATGCAGGGCTAAGGAACCGACTCCCTGATTGGCAGCTGGGCACTTAAAACACGGCAAGATTTATGACTCGTGGCAATGCAACACAGTCTCAGCGAGGACCTCTAAATCCTGCTGCTGCTTTCCCAACTTCCCTACAGCTGGGAATCATGGGACAAGCCTGTGTTGTGAGAACTGGCTGAAATTCCATGAAAATGCCCACACAGTTCTCTCTGCTCCTTATTGCTTTAACTAAATTAACAGCTTGCAATAGGGATCTATTCCACTTGCTGATGCTGGGGTGAGCAACAGGTGGGAAAGAGCAAATATTTTGGGGATCAGGGCAGGGGGATATTGCTAGTGGAGTCAGACCTTTTCTTCTTGACCCTTTTCTTCCTACCAGCAATCATTTTGCTCCTATTTTACCAAAGGATGGTGTAAAGATGGACAGCAGGACTTGGGCCACCACATCTATCTGGTACCTGCCCACCAGCTGGTGTTTTTTGTTCCCCTCCAGTGCTGGCAATCCCTTCCCACCTCTGGTATCCATGCCCTGCCTGAGCTGCTGGAGCACAGCAACTCAGTGTTTCCAAAGCATCATGCAGGAAAGGCTGGAAAAGCCAGCTTGAAATGGCTCTGTGTGCTGCAGCTCTGGTTGATTTATTCCTAATGAGATGGGCTCAGGGACAGGCAGCAGCCAGCAGCGCCCGGAGCAGCAGCTCTGCTTGCACCAGTGTCCAAGTTCATCCTGGAGAAGGGTTTGGGGAACAGCTCCCCACAGTGTGTACCCACTCCTGCTCCCACATTTCCATCCAGACAGCCCGGAGGTACAACCAGGGAAAGCCCTTTCCAGTTCCTGCCTCGGGGCAGTGCTGGTAGGCAGAAGGAAGAGCTGAAATCCCGAGGGAGAGGAGATACTCTGCTCCATGTGCCATCCCACCCTGCTGCAGCAGTGCCTTTCAGCCCTCTTTCCCCCTACTCATCCACGGGGGACAACGCAATAGGGAAGAAAGGAAAAACAGGAGATAAGAAACAACCTGTTGAGCATTTAAAATTTAAAAACTCGATAAAATAATCAGAGAAAACTTCCACATACCAACTGCTGTCTCTTAAATTATTTTAACACAATTCTTTAGCCTCAGGGTCTGCCATTTTTTTAAAAATCCGTTTTCCTTCTAATTTTCATAGGAGTACAAAAAAAATATTTAAATTCATTTTGCCTCTATATATTTGCTCCTTCTTCTTTTTCTCTATTTCATCTTTTCCTGCATCATATACCTTACTATGACTCCTTCTCCCTTCTTTCTCCTCCATAGTACAAGAATTCACTTCTTCCTTTTCCCTTCCCAGCACTTCTCCTGAGTGGCTTTCTCCCCCCTGACTTTTTGAACACGTGCATCCAGGCCAGTGTTCTCTGCTCCCAACTTTCTGCCCATCTCCATCCCTTCCCTCTGCCTGCTTCGCCCACCATAAATTGTCATTTACACCTCTCTCACATCCTTTACACCTTTCCCATATTCATTCCCAGCACTGGTCTGCCTTCACTGTCTCCCATGTACTTTGAGCCCCTGGGATCAGCTGAGCCCATCCATGCATCCAAGCTCTGCCCAGCTCCTTCCCTTCCCACACCACAAGACACCTAAAATCTATTGATCACCCTCCTGGGCTTAAGGCTGGCATGGGAAGTATTGGGAAGCAGGAGGCCTTTGGATGAGGGAAGATTTATGACTCACACCAGCAACTGTTGGCACGGGGAGGCGGAGGGGAGAGGGGTGAAGAAAAGCACTTTATTTTCCCAAAGTCTCGCTCTTAACACTGTGAAATTGGGTTTGGCCTTCCCCCCAGCCCCAGCCTGAGAGGATCCAGCATCCTGCTCCTCTGCATCCCAATGCCTGGCTGGCTCCGACTGGGAATGCCAGCGCTGGAGGTGTGTTAATGGGTTTGATCTTCCCAACGCTGCTGCTGGCCAAGGCAGCACTAAATACAGGCAGCAGAAGCACAGGGGAAATTAAGCACCTTGCCCAAATCACATCATATTTTCCCAGTCTTCCCGCTATCCCTTCCTCCTTGCTCCAGGAATGCGGCAAGGGCCAAGGTTTTAGCAAAGCAGGCACCTGGATGGGATTCCAGCCTTGCACACCAGAGCTGCAACTGAAAATAGGGGTGGTGAAATAGCTTTGAGGCAAGAATCTTGCCAAATTTAGCATCCAGCAGCCTGAATCCACAAGAGGATGAAAAGTCTTGATGAGATTGAATAAGCAGGGATACCTCACATCTCTTGACACGCTGTTCTAAATAGTAAAGGATTTAATTGGCATAGAGATTTAAAGAGGAAGCCTGTACATTTCCCTGGCTGTGTGAGCAGCCTGGCTTCGTGGTAGATCACCTCCACTTGTTAATTCCTTTACTTCCAGACCCACAGGTGTTGTTCCAGCACCCAGGAAAACCAACAAGTCAGATCAAACCAGAGCACGCTGTTTATTGCCCACGTCCCCCCTGAACTGGAGACAGTGACAGGGTGTCCAGGGAAGTTAGATACACCCAGATTCCCAACTCCACCAGGGAGCAACACCCATCTCAGCTGTCCCAGAGGATGCAGAGCCACCATTTATCTGAGCAGAGGTGGCTTTTCCCCAGATTTACCTCTCTGTCCAGGGGCTGCCTGAGCCACACGACACCGGTGACGCTCTCCACGGCAAAGAACCGACTGGCCTCCTCCCCGACCACCCCGAAGACCAGCGGGTCATTGTCCAGGTCCCGGGCCAGCAGCTGAGTCACTGAGGAACCTGGGAGACACAGAGAGGAAAGAAATCCTGAGCAAAACGAGGCAGAGAAGAAGAAATCCTGAAAACATCCACCTTGTCAGAGAACAGAGGTCTGCAGAAGACCTGGAATCACGCCCACGGTGCTCCAGTGCCTCAGGGGGAGTCAGGTTGTGCATGGTTCTGTCTGGCACAGATGGAATGAACCACAGATCCTCTCCTTCCTTGCCTTTATCAAAAGAGAAGGTCAGCCTGGTTCAGGCCTGGCACTAGAGACGGAGGATCCCACACCTCCCCACTGACCAGCCTCCCTCACACTCCTCCTGCCGAGGGGCACCACCAGCAGGTACAACAACAACAGCAGGGGACAGCCACCAGCCCTGGAGCCTCATTCCAGTCCCATAAGAACCTCCTCAGATGATTCTGGGCCCCTCCCTGGCACCTCTGTGCACTCTGAGAGTCTGCCATGGCTGCCTGCCTGTTGTCCCACCCCGCTGCTCTCCGTGCCTTCCCCAGCAGGATGGGGGACAAAACAGGAGGAAAAAGGCTGCTGGATGGAGATAAGGATGGGAGATTCCCTAGGCTGCCTGGCCTTGAGGATGGGGAGGATAAGGATGAGATTTCTCCTTGGCCACATGGATTTGAGGATGGTGTGAGCCACCTTGGGCAGCACCAGAGTACTCCATGCCCCCAGATCTCCTGGCCAAGGAGAACAGATGCCCAAATTTCATCCCTTTGGGAAGGGGGGGATGCCCAAATTTCATCCCTCTGGGAAGGGGAGGGATGCCCAAATTTCATCCCTCTGGGAAGGGGAGGGAAGCTCCAGCAGAGCAGAGGGCAAAAGCAGCAGCACAGTTTGGAGAGCAGAGTGAGCTGGGCAATTCCCAATCGATTGGTGCAATATCAATCACGGCCAAAATAATGGAAAAAGCTGATATGAGATTCCATTAATAAAGAATTAAATGATAGGAACATAATTAATGTCAGTCAACACGATTTTATGGAAAATGGAGCTTGTCAAACAAACCTGATTTTATTCTTTGATGAGAGTACAACTTTGGCAGATAAAGAAGAAATAATAGACTTCTGTAAGGCATTTGCCTTCGCCCTGCATGACTTTGTGATTAAAAATTTAGTGCCCTAGGACATCAGTGAAGCACATTTGGAGTGAGGACCCAGCTGGCCTGGCAGGTCCCAAGGCCACCAACCTCACTGGGGACATAACAGTGCAATGTAAAGTTGCTGTTGGTACAAGCTCAGGTGACAGCACGGCACATAACAGGGAGCACCCAGCAGCCAGGTGAAGCCCTTGGGAATTTGGGCTCTTCTGGGTAAAATTTCTTTTTTGACCCTGCTCCAAGCACCCTCAAAAGGCTGGAGGGCCACAGCTGCAGAGGGGACCATCCCAAAGCCAGCCCTGCTGGCAGGAACGGGGGTCCAAGCACACAGGAGCCATTCCACACCCTGCCTGGAGAGCCACAGTGCTCTTGGGCAAGTCAGGAGTGGCTTTTAGGCTAAAAAGCTGCCAAGGCTGCAAAGCTACAAGCTGCTTGCCTGGCTACATCACCTTCAAGACTGGATGCAAGAGAAAGCCACAAAATTTCAAGAGCTAGCAAAAATGCTTTTCCTTTAAAAAAAAAAGGCTTTAAAAGCCTGAACTGCCTCATCTATGACTAAGAAGAGTGAGATGACTCAGGCCATCTTGAGCACATCCACGGAGAGGACAAAATGTGATACTGAGCAACGAGCACAAAAGCACAGCAACACTCAGTGCCCAAACCCAGACACATTCCTGTTTGGAGGAGGAATAGCAGTTGTTTTAAAAGGAGCAGCTAGAATTAACCACTAGGAAAAAAAGCATTCCTTCCACCAACAGGTGCAAGTGAGTGATGGGTCACAACCAAAAGCATTATGGATAAAGACAAAAACAAGTGGCTTTTTCCCAGCCTGTGATCAGAGTGTTCACCTGCAACGTTCTCACCTCTTCAGTGCAGCCAACCCCATGGATACAAAGCCCCTACACTTTCTCAAACCTTGTAGCCCTGATATAAAACAAGGCAGCAACTTGATTTTATGCTGGAGGGTGTTCAAAGCCATCCTTAGCAAAGGTTTCTTTGCCACAAGGGAAAAAGAAGACACTCAGTCTCCATGGCAGGGAAAGCCAGTAACTAGGACAAAATAAATCCAGGATCATTCCTCTTTATTCTGCCCAGTTTAATAGAACAGACTTCCACCCTTTACACCCCGTTCAAAAACCCTACATCAACAGGCCATCATCTCCCTCCAGAACAGAAAATACTTCAGACTCCAAAAGGTCTTGGTTGTATCTTTGGAAGAGAAAGGATCTTAAAATTCCTGCTGAACAGGGAAACCATGTGCCACCCCATTGTAATAATATTCCTGGTTTGTGTGTTGCAAACCCAGTTGTACCAATAAATAAATAGCTAAACCAACAAGCATTTGGCATTTAACTCTTCTCTCTTTGCATTGCAACTACCTCCAGCTGTCAGGGAATTGAGTTCCTAAATTCAGGACAACCTGGAGAAGGAGGCAAGGCATTTCTGGGCAGAGCACATCATCACACCTGCATGTCTTGCTTCTGTCAGTCTTTGGAGTAGGACCTGTGGAAAACAGCACTCTGAGTTCGAACACCCTCCTCTCCAAAAGAAGCAAAATTGACAGATTCCTCAATTTCCCTGTGCTTTGATTTGTTAGAAACAAGAAACATCATCAGAGCTTAGATAGGGACAGCTCAGAAGCAGTGTGAGCAGAGAAAAATTCCATCTTAAAGAAACCCTCCCAAACGAGGCACCAAAACCTAAGAGCTCTTTCACCCTTTCCCTTATCTCCCAGTAATCACCACCCTGCTTTCAGAGAACTTCATTCAGGGGAAAAAAAAAAAAAAGTACTACAAATGTATAAAATACAGATCAAAACCAACACACTAAATAGAAGATNTCCCCCCCTGCTTTCAAAGAACATCAATAAAGGAAAAAAAAAAAAAAGTACTACAAATGTATAAAATACAGATCAAAACCAACACACTAAATAGAAGATAAGAAGAAACACAGGCCTGAAACGAGAAATGAGACTTCACAATTGCTTTGCTCCAAGTTTTTTCCAAGTTTTACCCTGAGGGAATGGTAAGTTTAGGAGTATTAAAGCTTCACCACTTTCACCACCATGACAAAAGTTTGTTCGAGTTACCTTCCACTGATTTCTTTAGTGCAGTTTATTGTATTTATTGATTTTCTCCTACATTTTCCCCCATCATCAGGAAGCAGAGGGTCCTGCCTGGACAGGCCATGCAGAGCCACAGCTGCAGCACATCTGTCAGAAGCCCCTCTCAGGGCTCTCACAAAGAAAAACACCTTCCACCTCTCCCCAGGGCTGTGCTGGAGATGCTGCTGGAGCCTCCTCCAGCCCAAGCACCGACCTGGCTGGAGCAAGGGCTGAGGAAACAGGGACAAATTGTCTTTCTGCAGTACAAAGTTATAGGCTCCATTTGTTTCCTCTCAGGAATCAGACAGGGCAGTTAAGTGTCTTGATTCCACCAGATAATCAGAATTTATCTTGTCTCCCTTTGCCTCCTTTCTCTCAATCACAGCTACTTCTCCCTCTTTCTCACACATACACAGATTTTCTTCTTTCTCCAAGTGTTGAACTTTGACTGACCTCAGAGGCTTTTTTTTTTTGCTTTTGTTTTCTTCCTGATCTGATTTTATTACATTTCATTTTAGGTGTGCCTGTTTTAGGGGGCTACTTTTGCATCCCACTGAGGAACCCTTGTCTCAGCACCTCGCTTGCAGCTGTAATTTGCATTTTTCTTGCCCTTCCACTTTGCCAAGGAGGAAGGTGGGAAAAGGGATTGCACCCCACCAGTTCATCCCCATTGGTTTTGCTTTCAAGAGGAGGATGGAAAGGGAGAAAAAACAAACTCAGTCTCTGGAAGGATCCTAGAGCTCCTGGAAGGTTCTGGAAAGTGCAGAGCCTCAGGGCCAGGGAAAGAGCCAGATGCTGACCCAGGCCAGCAGGAATGGGCTGGGATAGGATGGAGGGCACAGAAGGGGCAGGTTTCTAATTAATTGCCTAATAAGCTTCTCTTTTAAGAGGTCTGATCCATAACTATGTGGAATTAATAGGAATTTCTGCGATGGCTTTTGGGCTCAAGACTTGAGGTATCAGCTACATTTTAATATGAAAAGCATTTTAATCCTGATTTTAACAACCAGTGCCAGTTTCTCCTCAGCTCGCCGTCCTCACCCCTCCTTGCTGGAATCCAGGGCACAGGGAATGTTTCTATGACAGTTTTGGGAAGCCCTGATTCTCAGCAGGACACTGCTTTTAACCTCTGTCCCAGGGAAAAAGTTGCCAAGGCTTTGGGATGAGTTGGAGCACACAGGTGTGAACTAGGCAGTAGTATGTAGTAGTAGCAGTAATAGTCTGTCACAGGGTGCAGAATTTAGGGTTTTAGGATTTTAATATGAGAGTGAATAGGAGACAAGATGGAGGATTTTGGGTGTTGTCTCCTCTCCTTCTTGTTCTTCTTCCACTCCATTTTCTGTAGCATTGGTGGCACAAAGTCATTGGCTAGAGAAAGTAGTAACATAGGTGCTATGTGAGTAGATTAGTAGAAGTTATTGGTAGTAAAGTAAAAACAAGATACTTGTTAGAAAGTAATTGGACTGATTAGCTTTAAAAAGCCCTTGGTCTTGGGAATCGGGGCCATTTTGCTCCATTTTGTGCCTTGTTCCTCGTACGCTCAGTCTGGTGTGCAGACGGCGTGCTGAACTTAAGAGAAAAATAAACAACAGCCCTGAAGACCAAGAAACAGAGAGTCCTGCTTGTTTTTCATCCCTGTCAAAGAACTCCCGAGAGGGAACCTCCTCCAAGGGCCCTGGGGGCAGGTTCCCAGCTGTGTGGGGTCCAACCAAAAATACTCCACACTCCTGAGCTCTGGGTCATATGTGTGGGCACAGTTACCAAGTGTTGGCTTCTCCATCAAGGCCACAAGCTGGCACAGGGAACCAACCCCTCAGCCATCCTTCAACTCCTTAAACCAGCAGAAAGTGAGTTAAAAATAATTTTAGTAGCCCCACCTTACACAAAGGCCACCACCACACAACTTCCAAAAGTAAGTCTTCCAGTAGTTGCCACCACGTTTCCTTGGCTCCCCTTTTTCCCTCTGAGGGAGATGGGACAACCCAGTCCCATTCCCTTCTCCAGCATCCCTGTTTTCCTGCCCCAGTCACCCCAGCACCAAAAAAGGCCTCTCCAACTAGCCCAGTCCATCATGGCAGGCTGGCTCCTGACACACTCAGAGCTGGGATTTGATGGATTTGATCTTGAAATTCCAACCCTGTTCTTCTCATTTGTCACCTGCTCCCTTTCCTTTGCCTCTAATTCATTTTCTCTTTAACCTCTCAGAAAAAAAAAAAAAAAAAGGAGGAATGAAAAGCTCTTCTGTAGATGTTTTCCTGAAGATTTTGAAAAGAAAAGATGAAATGCCAATATTTCTGTGCTGCTCAGCAATCTCTGAGCAATGAGAGGGAAAGAAAAGGATGGTGACTCCCTGGCCAAGGAAGTAAAGTAAAATCTAGTTTCAAGCAGGAGGTCACAGGAAGTGGGAGCTGCTGCTCCCATGTTTGCAATGAGGCTTTATCAGTTTCCTGGAGGGGAAAAACCCAGAGCTGGGGACACAGAAAACTCCTGAAGTGCAGGGGACAATGCCAGCGTGGGAGGGCAACCAGAGCACAGGAGGGCCCAGGACATCTCCTGCAGGCACCAGGGTCTCTCCAGCTCCATTCCTGCATTCCCTGGGTGACCCAGAACAGCAAATCTCCTGCCACACAACCATGCTGAGCTTACACCCTTGCCAACATCACCCAGCTGTGCTCAGGGGCACCTAAAGGCATATCACAGCTCCAGGGGTGAGCCACTCATCCCCTCATCCCCAGCCTCTCTGCCAAAGCAGGTGTCTGGTAGCTCATTCCATAAGCACAACCTCAACAGATATTCCCTGAGCTCCTCCTCAGAATGGGCTCAACCACTTGAGCCAAAACTTTCCAGAAGGACTTGGCCAGGGAAGTTTCCACTCCTGAAATTCAACCGAGCTCAGCGTTACACGTTTCTCTTTCCAGGTGCTGATGGGGAGCATCAGCTGCTCCACCAAGGCTGCCTCCCCTCCAGTTACTGCAGAAAGGGCAGGGAGACAACAGCACCTTTTAAAAAAAGGCTCTCATAATAAATAAACGAGAAAAGAACAAATTCTGCCATCAGAAAAAAGAGGGTTTTTCTCACCAATGGTGTGAGGAAAAAAGCCTCGGACCAGCTGGTCCAGGAACCACAAGCTGCTGTCGTGTATGGGAGGGAAAGGAGCCAAACACAGAGGTGACAGGAAAGAGGGAAAACAAATCTGTGCAGTCAAAACCATTTCTGAGGGAGTTTGTCAAGCTGGGAAGCGAAAAGCACAGCAGAAGAGTTTTTCCTGGTTCCTCAGATGCTCCGAGACAGAGCCTGTAATTTCTCTGCTGCATTTGGTTATTTAAGTGGGGAGTCAGTGTGGAGGCAGAATCCATAAGCAGAGCTGACAGCCAGTGGGTAAACCTCAGAGGGAGGCATTGCTGCCCTGCCCCCAGCTCTCACAGAGGTGTGGAAAAGGGTGTTTAAAGCTGTTTAAAAGGGCTTTAAAAGCTGTTTGAGACAGAGAGAGTAGCAGCAAAGAAGAGCTGAGCATTCCCCTTTACAGAGGGCTGCTTTGGTTTGCTCAGAACTGATCACTTTGGTTAACTTTGCAACACAGGCAAGGAGAGGGAAAATACAAAAATACCAATGGCATATTGAAATTTCCCAGCATTACCATTAAAATAAACAGAACAGAACTCCTGAGGCTCTCCTGGCAGAGGCTGTGCATGCAGTCCCTGGCTGCTGGCATACACCCAGGCAGAGAAGTGGCATCCTCCCCATCAAAGTCAACATCTACACTGACATGGGTAAGACAGAATAATTGCCCTCCATCAGCCTTTAACAGGTCTTAAAGCAGCACAGGTATCACACAAGCTCTCCAAACCCCCTTTTAAACACATGGCTTCGTGCTGGAGCTGTGTCCCTGCAGTGCATGGAAAAGCTGAGGGAGTTGGGGCTGCTCAGCCTGGAGAAGACAAGCCTCAGGAAGACTTTAGAGTCCCTTCCAGGGCCTGAAGAGGCTCCAAGAGAGCTGGAGAGGGACTTTGGACAAAGGCATGGAGGTACAGGACAGGGAGGAAAGGCTTCACACAGACAGAGGGTGATTTAGCTTGGATATTGGGAAGAAATTGTTCCCTGTGAAGGTGGTGAGGCCCTGGCACCAGAGAAGCTGTGGCTGCTCCGTCCCTGGAGTGTCCAGGGAGCAACCTGGGATAGTGGCAGGTGTCCCTGCCCACTGCAGGGGGTTGGAACTGGATGATCTTTAAGGTGTCTTCCAACCCAAAGCATTCCAGGATTCCAGGGATGGAGATGACATCCTTTGCTCACTCACTGGCACCTCCTTGGGCTGGAGACAGGGGTTTATTGACCAAAACTCTCCAACCAGCCTGGGGGATTGCTGCCAAAATCACTGATGCACCTTAGTATTGCTGTGGTATCTCCAAACCTGCCTGGAAAAAAGGGAATTAAAAAATGCTCCTCCCTGGGCAATCCCCTGAACAGCAGCACTCCAGGGACTTTCTCCCTGCCTGCTCCAGCTGGGATCCAGCAATTCTTGCCTTCCCTTCACTACAAACCCCACAGGCCTTCCCTGGGACCATGGAGAACATGGAGAATTTCCCAAAACTGAAAGGACTTTTGTCTCCTTTTGTCTGGGAAGGAATAGGCTGCTCCAGGGGAAGTAAATAAAATCGCATCCAATAAAACACCAAAACACCCAGGAGATAAAATAAGAAAAGAAACATGTGTAAAAGGAGGGGTTTGGGTCTGTTAAGGTATTTCCAGTGAAAAAAAGGGTTCCAGCACTTAAAAAAAAAACCCTTAAAAATAATTTCCTCTCCAAACTGCCTGGGTGCCTCATAATTACCAAGAATGATCACAGACCCATTCATTTGATCCTCAAATTAATACATCATGTTCAGAACGATATAGCATTAATTTATCACAAGATTTATGAAACTTGTACTTTTTTTCTAATGAGTTTTATGCAAATTTTGCTCCATCCATTGTTTGCACCCTTAAAAATAAAAAAGTTCCCTCGCAGAACCTGCTCTGTCAAAAAGTCTCATTCACTTTTATTGATATCTGTCCTTCTCTCCTCATCCCCACAACAGGAGGGGGCAGGAGAGGAGCTGGCTCCAGCCTGGATGTGATCCTGTTCCCAAGGCACAAGCCATGAGCTCTGCAGGTGAACCAACCATTCAAGGCACTAATTTTAAAGGAAATTAACTGGTGGTTCGCTCACACCTTTGTCTGAGAAGGGTCAGAGAACAAGAAGAGCAGCAGGGAATTGGGAAATTAAAGTATTTCAACTTCCCGGAGTGGAAAGTCTGTGTTTGCTAAACTTGGAGAATAAATACCAAAGGTAGGAGGGAGGGAAACATTAGCACTGAGCATCATGAAGTCATAAAGGGGGAAATCCTACGAGATTAATTTAATTTTTTATGGCAGGGCTGTAAATGCACAAGATGTCCCATTAACTCAGGAAAGCACTCGGTCTAGCACCTTAAAAATCCTGAATTTTCCCGAAGACCAGGATAATCCTTAGGAGCACAGCCAAGATGGTCCAAACCAGGCAGGACCATTTCCAATGCAAGCACGGCAGGAATATGCATTTCATCCCTGAGCACTGCCAACTGGAAATCAGACTGTGATCTTCAGCAGTACCACCACACCCACCAGGAGGCTGGGGAAAGGGAATTCTGGAAAAACCCTAAATACCAGGTGCAGCCTGACTCCTCAGAGCTGCCTTCATGTGCCTACTAACAACTATTTGTGAGTCAGGTAGAGGGGTGGGAGGAGGCAGGATGGACTGGAAGAGCAAAGGGAAACACAAATCTGGGCTTAGCAGAAACATCTCATCATGGCCTGGGGGCTTTTAAAACTGGCCTGGAAAAGCTGAGACCAAACCAATCCTGGCACAGCCCCAGCAGCACTGGCTGCATGAGACCCAAACCCCAGTTTTGGCAGCTCTGGGAGAGGTGCTCCCTATCTCTGAAGGCAAAACCCATTCCCTCTGCATGGCCAAAGGCTTCCATGAGCACGGCTCCTCATCCACGCCTGTCTCCAAACAGCCCCAGCACTCGGTACACCCTCCCCACTGACTCCTCCAGGAAAGCCTGCCTAATGCAGCCTTGATTAACACATCTGACACAAAGTTTAAACCCTAAATCCATAGAATATCCTTTTCTAATTAACTTTCGAAATCAGAAACAGCCCAGAAAGAAGGAGCGTTTCCTTTGTTCCTTCCTGCTGTCTACCCAGCTCTCTCCAAAATGTTTGTTTTTTTAACTAACTTAGATCAAAGGAAACCCTGTCACAGGTCTCAGCTTGGGGAGACAGGGGCACACACCCACTGCCATCTCCCCCTCAGTACAGAAAGCAGGAGGGCAGAGACCAGAAGATGCAGCTGACCCAAAACCCTCGAGCTCAGTGCTTCTCTTTGGTCTTATCTCACTTTCTAGAAAAAACACCAGGGCAAACAGGAGAAGAGCCGAACCCCAGAAATCTATTTAATGAGGTGCTTTGCTACTTGGTGTAAATAAATGATTTATGAGTAAGGTGACACGTGCGGTGTTTTGCATTTTAGCTAGGCAAGGTAACATAGCTTCGTGTTAATTAGAAAAGAGAAGCTGTTCTGCAATTAATATGAGGTTGGAGATAAAGCTCGTTAAGTTGCAATGCCCACGGAGCAGGTCTCCCAGGACTGCTGGACACCTCTGGGGTGTCAGACACCCCCAGAACTGTAAGGCAGAGACATTAGCAATGCTAATGGAGAATTCACAGGATGCTCTGGGTTCCTAGGGGCTTCTAAAGGCCTTCTAAAATCCAAACCTCCTGCCACGGGCAGGGACATCTTCAACTAGACCAGGTTCCTCAGAGCCTTGTCCAACCTGACCTAGGGATAAAGCACTGAAACATGCCCTACCACACTCACTGTAAAAAAATCCTTGCTTTTACTAAATCTAAATCAACTCTCTTCCAGCTTAAAGCCATTGCCCCTTTTCCCACTGCAACAGGCCCTGCTAAAAGTCCCACTGCTGCTGAACTGCTTCCTCCACAGCAGCCCTGTCAAGCTGAGGAGCTGATCAATATGAATGGGGGAAAGAGGGGAAAAAAGAAAAGCCAACAACAAAACAAACCCATCAGCAAATTACACTTGCGCAAGTGAAGGGGATTCATTCACATCTCGTTTGAAATCTCATCTGCGCCTCACAAAAGCTGGAACATCCCCGAGGCTCTCAGTCTCACAGGGAATACAAACCCTTCTTCGTGCTACAGCTTTTGCCCAGCTGCTCTGCTCTCTGAATGGTTCAGGGGAACAAAAATACAGCCAGCCTCAGCCCAAATACCACAGGGTGTTCTGCTCCAAAGCGGGATGTGGTATGAGCATCCAAGTCCCAAAGCCCCAGGAAATGGTGCCAGCGGTCAGGTTTGTGTCTGCAGATCTCAGAGCCATGAGTAAACCAGCCTTGGACTGTCACCGTAACTCTCTGAGGTTTCAAAACATGCGCTGGGTGATGAATTCTGCCTCGTTATAATGAAGATGCAGTGAAATCCCTTCCTGATTTATCTCTCCAGAGTTGAGTTAGTACCTCCTGATCTCCAAGATACAGCTGCAGTAAAAGCAGGACTTGAGCAACAGGGCAGGAGTTAGAAACCCAAGGCAGCCAGTTTTGGAAAGGTTATATTTCCTGCTCCCCTTCCTCCTTGGATCATAGAGTTGTGGCAGGATTTGAGTCGCAAGGGACCTTAAAGACCACTTTGTTCCAACCTCCCTGACACAGGCAGGACACCTTCCACTACCCCAAGTTGCTCCAAACCCTGTCCAACCTGGCCTTGGACACTTCCAGGGATGGGGCAGCCACAAGGAAAGCAACAAAGCCTTTGAGAGAACCAAGAGAAACAACCAGGAGCTTGGAAGCCTCTCCTCAAAGATGACAGCCTGAGAAACACAGCCCATCAACCCAACTCCTCCAGGCACAACCCAGCTCCTCGGGGCTGGGATGACTGTCACAGCTCGGAGGGAGCATTTCCTCCTGTGCCTGCCTTTTTGTCCCTCTGAAACGCCAAAGGGGAGGTGGGGGGACACTTGGCAGGTGGTGAGGCAGGAGCTTATCTGCAGCCCCACAGTAAATTGCTTGTTGATAAATGAGGCTATTTAGGAGCCGGCGGTGCCAGCGCCGCCGTTATTAATGACGCAGACGTGGAGAGACATTTCAGAGCGGCCCCACGTCCCATTGTCCCCTCTCCTGTGAGTAATGGGGCACTTCAGCCACGGGGCTTCACAGCCAGCTTGGCCTGTTCAACAACAGAAACAAAACCAGGCCCAGGGAAATGGATGGAGAGCGCTGGACCGGTGACTCCGGTGTGCTGATAAAGCCGAGCTCCTCCGGGAGAAGTTGGGCAAAGCTCCACCTTTAGATGGAATTAAACCCAACCCAGCGACCAAGGCTCTTCCACTCATCCCTGTGAGCTCCCACACACAGCACCTTGCTCTCCCCATCTACAGCCCTGTGCAGCAAACCCACCCCAAAACCGGGGTGTGAAAAATGCATATTATATGATTGGCTCTTTGCAAATATTAGAATGAATACTACATGTATTATTTTAGAAAGTTNGAGTGTGAAGCGTTTTTTCACACGGGGAGAAGCCAAACCACAACAGCCTCAACTGCAAGCAGCAGCGTCCAGCTGTGCTTGCAACACGTGGCACACCCTGGGGCACAGCAAGGGTGAGATCTGCTGAAGCCCAGGAGGCCTGCACAGGGCCATTGCCTCACTTTGGACGTCACAGATGTCTAAACATGGCCAAGAGGACAATGAGTGAGAAATAAAGAGGCTGTTTATTGCAAGAGGAAACCTTGGAACAGAGCTGCACAGTGGCTGGTGGGAGAGCAAGGCAGAGCGTGCGAGCACACAGCTGTAAACTTGTTTCAGAGTTAATGCACCCACGAGTGTTTTTCTTTTCCTATGAAAGCACACTCTTCTGCAAACAAACATCTGGAGAGCTCTGTTACAGCTGGACCATTATCCCCAGTGACTGGAGCATTCAATTAATTTAGCCTTTCTCATTTGCGAGTTGCCTGCAAATAGACTCGGGTTTGCAGGAATCTATTTGTTATTTGAATATATCCAGTGAATGGTTTATTAAAAACATATTTCAGGCAAAGGATTTCTCACTAATTGCTCCTACAACTGTCGCTCTGAGTGTTGGCAACTGGCAGCTCACCCCATGTAAATGGTCACTGTGGTCAGGTGGGAATGCCTTTGCATTTTGATGGAATGTAATCTACCTCTGGAAAGAGCTTTCTGAGGGTTTGTGGAGGCACCTGCACAAAAACATATCCTCACGCGCACACACAGCATCCAGCCTGCCTCAGCTTCCCAAAAAAGCACAGAACAGCTTGTCCAGTGCTGTAATAGAGATGGACAAAGACACTTGTTTCTTCACGTAGAGTAGCTGAATCTTTATTGTACACAGCCTATTTTTATATGGCATTAGAAGGTACTGTGTTTGAACTTAATAGGTTAGCAAATTATTGAAATTCAGTTTATTGGTTGGTAATGGTTAGTGTACATATTTATTAAAATTTTTTCTTTCTAGGTATGTTTACATTTTTTTCCCACCGTTTCTCAGGGGATAGACTTTTTATTTATATAGGTGCAAACTGTTTTCTCACAAGAATAGATTGTTATGCAAACTGATTTTTATTCTTATGATTCTCTTCTTACTGGAACTTCTCAGGCTAGCTGCTAGCTTAGCTGAAATAGCAAGGTCTGCTTTTATAAGGCTTTTCTTTTATAAGGTTTTACTTATATATAACAGTCCAGAAGTTGTCACAAAGAGAACAAGAGCAGGGTTGAACACCAGAATTAACTGACTTTAGGCAGAACACCACCAAAAGCATCTCTCAGCCACTTCCACAGCACCCTGCAAGATTCCAGGGGGCTCCTGGATCAGGATGCTCCCTGCCCAGGTGCCCTTTTTTTCAGAACCCCAGGAAACGCTTGCTGCAGGAGTTTGATCACAGCAGCAAGAGAGAACAGGGTGAGAAGGGAAGCAGTGAAGGTTTATTTCCAAGACTGATGCAATCCCTCGGGCATGCAATGAGCCCAGACTCCTCCTGGACAGTGTGCTAAAAATTGTGGGTTATACAGTACCTGTGACATGTCTGAAATCACAAATCCTCCCACAGGAGCAGGTCTCGTCTGTCTACTAGACAGGACAAGGGGAAATGGCTTTAAATTGCCAGAGGACAGGGTTAGGTGGGATATTGGGAAGAAATTCTTCCCTGTGAGGGTGGGGAGGCCCTGGCAGAGTGCCCAGAGAAGCTGTGGCTGCCCCTGGATCCCTGGCAGCGTCCAAGGCCAGGCTGGACAGGGCTTGGAGCAGCCTGGGACAGTGGATTCCTGGGTTGGAATGAGATGGTGTGACTCAAACCATTTCAGGGTTCTATGATTCCCCTGGCCAAGGTGACCTGTGAGAGCCTGGCTGCTCTTTCTGCAGGCTGGGTCAGAGCTGCAAGGGGTGGCTGAGCCTACACACCCCTCACCTGGTGTCCAGATCAGCCAGAGCTCAAAAAAACCTCGCTCAGTCACATATAAAACCAAATAACATTTAAAAATCCAAACTGAACACAAAGCCCCACGCTAAATCCCAGCTGCTGGGTTGTTTGAAAGCAAAAAGAAAGCAATCACTGAGGTTTCACAGACTGTTCTAAAAGTGGAAATTTATGAAAAGTGATCCAATAAGTCCCAGTTTTAGGCTTTTTTCTTTCAATTGCTCAGAGTGAAGACTTTCAGAGCTTCTCTTTACGCTGATGCCCTGACTGAGGGAGAAATGGGTATTGACCACCAAATTCAGCATCTCCCTACTACTTGTACAGATCAGAGACTCCTGTGACCCAAGAGGTGTCACACACATCCATTTTTCCAGCCCCTTCAGAGCACTTTCACTAGAGCTGAATCTTTCCTGTGCTCTTGGATGAAGAAAACCCACCCTGCTCTTTCCACCTAAAACTGATTTCCAGACTGAATCCACATCAGCCACTTGGCCCCTTGGCTCTACTGAAGGACCTCATGGATCTCCACAAATGGATCTTGGTGCATCACAGCTGAGAGATGAGCCATCCCACAGCCCTGGGGACACTGTCCCAGAGGCTGCCAGTCCCCATGGGACACAGCTAAAAACCTCAAAGAAAACCCCAAAATAAACTCAGTCCACCAGCCCAACCACACCACAGGCACTTCCATGCAGTGTTGCTTTGTGAGCAGTGAGCTGCCATCAGCAAGAAATGCACCTCTTTTCCTCCTTCCCATTAAAAGAGAGCCATTCTTCTTCTTTTTTGGTTGTCCTTTATTCTAGCCCTTGTCCTTGGCAGGATGCAGATACCCTGGCCTAGTAACTCCCATAAATTCCTCAAATTTGGGCTGAGATTATATCTGTGGTTATTAAAGAGTGATAATAAACCTTATCAATCAAGAGTGAATGCAAAAGGAATAAGGGAAGGATTTTCCCAGGAGTGAAAGTGCAAGAAATTCATAACCAACTTAATACCTGTACCAATAAGAGATACTCATGATGAATCTACTTTAAAACCAGTTTGACTCTTTCCACAGGAAAAAAAGAGAAGAAAAGGGAGACCCTGGGGGTCTCAGCCCTGGCCCTCCATCTCCTCACCCCAGGTATTTCTCAGCAAAACCCCTGCTTCTCTTTCAACTCCACCTCTTGCCCAAGACATAACCCCAGGTTCCTCAGGTTTTGGGATGCCTGTGTGTGCCCTCAGACAAGGATGCTGTCCCATCTGTCCCTCATGTCCCCTCACAGGCATGTCCACAGGCTCCCTGCAGCCTCCCAGATGACTGATGAGCCTACACGTTGTTTTTGAGCAGCTCACGTGCCAGGCAGGATGACAGACCTTGGGAACCTGGGCATTAATCTGGAGATTTATAGTCAAATCTGTCACGCCTGGGGAAGCTTTCTTCCCCCCAAGAACTCTGCCTGAAGGTCGCTTTTCCCTGGGCAATAAGCTCCAAGAAACTTTCTCAGGAACCTTGGCCCCCGCCAAAGGGAAAGCAGGGGATGGGGACGGCCACCAGATAACGTGCCCAGCCTCAGGGCACAAATTTCTCCTGTATATTATATATATATATATAATCTATGTTTATGTATTCTCCTCTCCCTACTGAGGCTGAAGACACAGGAGGAACTGCTGAAGAATAAGGAGTCCAGACATTTAAGGACTCTTGGAGCAGGCAGAGGGAAAACACCTTCTGGGAGCTGCTGCAGGCTGGATGGCAATTTCAAGCCAACAGTTAAAGAAAAGAAATTAAATAAACCTGCCCAAACCAGGATTAGTTGGACAGCTCTATAACAAAACTGGGGGCAAAGCCCACCATGCACATGGATGAGAGCCAGGACCACAAGCAGTTCCCACCTGAACCTCACGGGATGCCCCAAAAGGATGCTCTGGGATGAGCTGGTTTCCAAGAGAGGCTCTTCCCTGCACGTTTCTTTCCTCTGGGAGTTTCCCAGGACCCGCCTAAAAAGCCAAGCCCTTTTCTCAAGGCCCCAGACACCCCAGACAGGAGGGTGTGTCTGTTAGGAAAGATCCCCTGGACAAGGCAAGAGCTCTTCTGTCCTGCCACAATGTGGTTTGTGGTGCGCAGAACAGATCAATTCCGACAAGGAAGGCTCCTGAGGTTTACAGTCAGGGCAAGGCGAATAAAACCAGTGAATCATTTATTCAGTCAATTTTAGCCATCCCTAACAACGAGCTGTCTGACAGCAGACCACAAATTTCTCTAGTGTATTCTTATTTGAAGCAATAATCCCTGTGGATAACTCTTAGACTCCGACTTGTTTAGAAAGCACAGACTATAAAGATGTTTCAGAGGGATACGTGTTCACTGCGCCCTTTCTTCCCTTGTCTGAGCCATCAGATCAAGTTTACAAGCCAAACAGGCATAATTCCAAATCAGAAATTTACTTTCTCTCAGCACTCTTGGCAACATCCATGGAATGCTCCTGCCCATGACCTGTGAGGGAAGACGACCTGCACAGCACCAAAGATACCTGCTTGCAAAAATTCACTCCCCACAAGCAGTTGCCACACTTGTCCAGCTTGTCACAGGATTAAACACAAGAGGAAGACCCCCCTAGAGTGAGTCACAAGTCGATGGATGGTGACAGACTCACTGCTTCACCCTTTGGTGCTTTCTAGGCCGCTTGTGTGGGTAAAAGGTACGGAAGGGAACAGGGACAAAACACACAATAAAGGCTTTTGAAATTAAAGAGCTTCAAGAGCAACCACCCCACTACAACTTCCCCTTCAGGACAACAGGCATCCTTTTCTTTGCCAAAGACTTCCCTTGCACATCTCCTTCCAAGCTCTTTTTCCCTCCCCTCACTGGAGCAGCCAACACCTGCTGCACAGCATGTCTCCCCATCCAGCTCCTTCCCTGCCTTCCCAAAGCATTCCTGTGCTCCAAGGAAGGCAGCAGAGGACCACACACACATTCCCACGTCCCTGCAGACAGAAGCCACCCAGGTGACAAACACATGTTGGGCCAGGAAGAAAGGGGGAGCAGAGGAGGCAGATTTGCAGGCTCTGATCCCAGGCGCCTGACCCGCTCCTCTCCCTCATTATGGATGAGGTAAATTAGCTGTGACACTCATTAGCTGCAGCTCCTAATTAGTGAAAATTAATATTGGTTTTGATAGAAGTGTTGGCTGAAGCTCTCCCAGGCAAAGGCATTATTGACCTTGTTATCCTGTTCAATAGCAAGTTACATCACAGAAAACTACTTTTCGTGGAGTCGACAGATTGCAGCCACCTCCCACTCTCCACAGCTCCCTCTCCCTTCCCTACCAGCACCAAGGGACAGATCCAGCACCCTCAGCCCCATGGGCACCTGCACCCATGCCTGGCAGCATCCCAAGCTTCCCCATCCCTGTATGCACCCCAAAATCCCAAGCCCCATCTGACTGATGGTCCCTAGTCTTCCATGTCCCATTCCAACAGCCATCGTCCCAAGAAACTCCAGACTCACCAGAGGAATTGCTCGCCACCACCTCTACTCACAGAAGAAATAAAGGGGAAGAGCTGCAGTGCAGTGGCAGTGACCATTTAATAAGGAAAGAAATAGGAGCAGCAATCCTTGACCTCTGGGATCCCCCACCCTTGGAGCCTGGGAATGCCACGGTAGCAAAGTGACAGACACCACTAAACAAAAGGAAAATATTTGCTACCAAAGTTATGCACAGAAACCCCACCACGGTGCATTATTCACACATTAATAACAATAAAGATGTCAGGCTGCCAGATAAGAAGTTAATCTCGTTCAGAGCACAATTAAGGATGCCATTATCCAACCACCTGGGGCCACTTCCACACGGCAGTGGGTTTCATGGAAAACAGGGATGAGCACCTGCCTGGTGAAGCAGCTGGCCCAGCCCTGCCTTGTCACCCCCTCCAGCCAGGGCACCCCCAACACTGACGTTGCATCTTGTTCAAAAGAGGCTGTGTGCAGAGTCATAACAGGAAAACTTCTTTTAAAGAGCATTCCTCCACTCCTGGGAGCAGCATCCCAGTGAAAACTGTCCCTCTGCCCGCCTGGATAATACCACTGGGTGCAGGATACATGAAGAGCAAACCCAGACCACCTACAGTATTTGCTGGCCCTGGGGTGAACCTTCTGCTTCTGGGGGCTGGAGGGGGAAATACCACCACTGGAAAACAGGTTCTCCAACAGATTCCAGCTGATTTTACAGTGGAGTTGTGCTTACACCAAGCACAGCAATTTTGGCTTGTGAGACGAACTAACCACCAAAATAAAATAAAAATTACAGCCCCAACTAACAGCATGAAATGCAAAATCAAGCTCCTGGTTTAAAGTGCATGGAGGCCTCCCCTCTCTCCTAGGAGAAACTTTTCCCACCTGTTCCTGCCAGAAACTGCCTGTGGAGCATCCCAGCACCAGTGAAACTCATTCTCCTGCCAGTGCTCTGTGAACTTGGAGGATGCTGCTAATTTTTATGGCTCCATGAGATCATCCTGTTGCAGTGCAATGAAACCAGCTTGGAAGTTTTTTCCCCCCCAGTATGGAGCCTTAATTTCTGACTCTTTCCCCCAGCCCACCAAAGCAGGCGGGCAACAACTCCTAGCTGATGCTCTCTGCAAGCCCTCACTCCTCACTCGGCACCTGATGGGAGCGCAGACAATTTTTCCAAGGCAAGGAACAACTTGCAAATCCTGGGAGATGTTTTTTCTCCCAGCCTTTACGCCCCTAGGAAAGCTGCTGGGAGAGAGGTGGAGTCAGGATGGTGCTTTCTGTGTGGTCCCCTCAGCTCTTGCCTCACCACCCCAGCACACACCAGTGCTCCTTGGCAGGGAAGTGCTGCTTTATCCGGCAGGATGTGTTTAATTTGATGCTGCTGTGGGAAAAGGTGCATTTCCAGAGTCAGGGTTTTCCGCAGTGCTGTTACTTATTTTACAGTCTTCTGCCACATCTTATTCCTTCCCCTCTATTTCCCAAAATCATTAGTAACAACCATTAATCTCTGCCTGGGAGGATGCTCCTCGCTTCTCTCCATACCCCAAATTGTTCGTCTCCCTTGGACTTTATATATTTCAAAATCTTTTTTCCCCCCCTCTCTTCTTTTCAAATTAACTGCTTGAAACCAAAACAGCAGAGCAAGTAAAGCCACTGCATCACTGTTTATGAAAGGATATTATGTTCTACGACACCAGCTCTCACCTCAAAGCTAATAATCAATTAGAAAGCAAAAATAAAAAGGTTTCTCCAGATTCAGGTACCAAATCACCCTCCTAATTGCTCACAGGCAGCAAGACAACCTCTGTGATACAATACCAGAGCCTCGACAGAGCAGGCACCTGACAAAGCCATGCAGATGAATGGAATAAAATTGAGTTACTAACCATTAAATGTCAAGTGTTTGAAATCTTTCCCCCTCGTGTACCCAGCAATATTAATAAATCTTTAAGAGAGGGAGCACACTGAGCTTTTTCACTGCCCTGACCAGCGCTGCAAACGGAGCAGATGTTTGCACAGAGTTGTCCAACAACGCTTTCTTTCCCCCCCTCCCCAAGTGGCTACAGTTAATTCAAAAGCCATCAGTGTACCCGACCAGCCTGACAGGAGGAACCAATGTATTAACTCCCCCTGCCAATCAAGCACATTAAGCCATTCAAAGGCAGGAGGTGCATTAGCACATGCCGGCGATAAATCACTTTAAAAGCCGGGAGACAGGGAGGGGATGGAGTCGTGCAGCAACACCGAGGCGGCCACACTCCCCAAAACCAGGAATATGTGATAAAACAAGCTGCCCAAGAGGTGGCAAGTGCCACCCAGGCAATCTACACGGTGCACCACGGAGCAGCATCCCAGCCCCAAGCAGAGGATGCTCACCGGGACAGCAACAGGCTCCTGCCCAGCAGTGGGAGCTGCATCCCACAACCACCGTGGCTGGTGGAATCCAGGGCACAGGGAATGTTTCTATGCCAGTTTTAGGAAGCCCTGGTACTCAGCAGAACACTGCTTTTAACCTCTGTCCCAGGGAAAAAATTGCCAAGGCTTTGGGATGAGTTGGAGCACACAGGTGTGAAATAGGTAGTGGTATGTAGCAGTAGTAATAGACTAGCACAGGGTGAAGAATTTAGGGTTTTAGGATTTTAATATGAGAGTGAATAGGGGACAAGATGGAGGATTTTGGGTGTTGTCTCCTTTCCTTCTTGTTCTTCTTCCACTTCATTTTCTGTAGCATTAGTGGCACAAAGTCATTGGTTAGAGAAAGTAGTACCATAGGTGTTATGTGAGTAGATTAGTAGAAGTTATTGGTAGTAAAGTAAAAACAAGATACGTGTGAGAAAGTAATTGGGCTGATTAGCTTTAAAAGGCCTTGGTTTTGGCTGCTCAGGAGCCATTTTGTGCCTTGTTTCTCACATGCTAAGTCTGGTGTACAGACGGTGTACTGAACTTAAGAGAAAAATAAACAACAGCCCTGAAGACCAAGAAACAGAGAGTCCTGCTTGTTCTTCATCTGTGCCAAAGAACTCCCGAGAGGGAACCTCCTCCAATGGCCCTGGGGGCAGGTTCCCAGCTGTGTGGGGACCCACCAAGAAAAACCCCTCAGTGGCCTGTGAATCCATTTCCAGAGGGGCTCTCTCCCACCTGCCTGCTTCCATCCTGGAATGTGGCAGTTCCCCATAATGGGCGCTCACTAAGTGAATTCCTCACGTTTTAGTTGCTCTGATGACTTTGACACGAGTGAGAAGAAGCTGGACCTTCCTTAACTCCTTGTTGTTGTTGTTGATTTTTTCGCTCTGCATTTTTTTGGCTTGTTTTACACCAGCAAGCAACAGCCACCAACTGGTGGTGGCAGCAGAAAATAGTTTGAATATTTTTTCTTAAAGAAAAGGACTTTCATAGTGCCCAATTACAGGAAGTTTTAACTGAAAGGGTAATTTCTTCACTAGCCTGAAAACTCTGTAAAAAGAGTCATTGAGGGTGTCATGGAATGGTTTGGGTCGAAAGAGAGCTTGAAGACTGTCTTGTTCCACCCCCTGTCATGGACATGGACACCTTCCACTATTCCCAGGTTGCTCCAAGCCCTGTCCATCCTGGCCTTGAACACTTCCAGGGATGGAGCAGGTCCAGATTGCAGAGATCTCAGATGTGCCAACATTAGAAGCAGGAGGTAAAGGAGTTAGGGTTAGGGTTTTTTTCCTTCTTTTTTAAGCTCACACGACCCAAATACGTCAAGTTTCCGATCTGGCAAAACACACAAAAAAGCATGTTCATCACTGTTTGCAACCAGAGGTTTTTTTTTTTTTCTGATAGTGAAATCACAGCTCACCTTCCCCACCAAAAAAAAATTATGAGTGCATGCAAATGCAAGTATTTCCCTCCAGCACAGGGAAATACCCTTGGCTAATAATATTCCCCTGGAAAATGAATACCTCCACAAAGATACATATATGTCTCCTAACTTGAATATATACACACAAATATATATACTTGAATATATACATATCCATACATATCTGCTTTCCCCCCCTCCTGTGGTTTATTTTTCTGTGTTAGCCTGACTCACATTATTACCCCTGCTCTTTATCAGTTTTGCCACCCATGTTAGTGCCTCCAATCAGCCTGGAAGGCCCAATTTACCTGAGCTGGGACAGTGCTGACATCCAAGTCCAGGCATTCAGAGTAACAAGGAACACACAGCCAGCGAGAAGCCAGCCCAGGTGAAGCTCCTACAGACAGCCCTGTACAGATAATTAATGCTGCTAAAGCCATCCCAGCCATAAAAAATCAGCCCAGCCCTCATTACCAAACTCCCACATCTTTCTCCCTCTCCCTGGAAAGGGCTTGGCCCCCGTGCCAGGGCTCAAAGGGTGGCCAGATCAAACCCCCGGATGGTTTGATGAGGTGCTTGCCAGGAGCAAGGTTACCCCGGCATGTTAATGAGTCCATATTGCAAATATACTTTCTTCCTTCCCCCATCTTCCCCTTCTTGAACATAACCATTAATGTTACTGCCTATTAGCAAAGCAGATATGAAAGTTTAAGTGATTGATGAAGTGATTAATTTAATGATGCAGGGTTAAGGGTTTGGGTGGGAGTGGGGCTTTTTTTTTTAAACCTTAAGTTTCCTGATGTTGGGAATAACTAATTTTCTAGCCTTAAGTTTTCATTAAAGATGCTGTGCTTTCTGCAGCTCAACAAGTAATTTCATCAATGGGCCTTCAAATGACAGAAAAAGGGCTTGAGTTGGGAGAGCTGAGATACCCTTCTTAAGCTCTCCTCAAATATTGCTGTTCATTAGGGTCGTCAGCACACTTAGAAACGAGGCTGCTCCTCTGAAGAGCACTCAAGAACCCTGAAAATTCAGTTTTAGGCAGTAAACAGCCACTGGGTGATAGATAAACACTGAAGAGGAAGGTGAGGTGGCCACAGCCTCCCTTTGTGAAGGAGAAGCTCAGCAACGGCCACAGCAAAGCTCGTGAGGCAGGTTCAAAACCAGGCAATCTGCCTCACAGCCAAAGCCTGGCATATTCCTCTGGAATTACCCTTCCTAAAAGGCCAAATCACTTCAGCCTGCTGCACACAGGCACCCCAAAGGTGTTTGCTTCCTGGGCAGCCCACCCAGCAAGCAAACCAAGGAGTTTAGGGTCCCCTGGCACTTGCCAGCTCGCATTATTTCTGTCAGATAAACAACAAAAGCAGCTTTGTGTTGCAATCCAGGGCACAGGGAATGTTTCTCTGCCTGTATTAGGGAGCCCTGGTCCCCAGCTGGACACTGCTTTTAACCTCTGTCCCAGGGAAAAAATTGCCAAGGCTTTGGGATGAGCTGGAGCACACAGGTGTGAACTAGGTATGTAGCAGTAGTAATAATAGTCTATCACAGGGTGAAGAATTTAGGGTTTTAGGATTTTAATATGAGAGTGAATAGGAGACAAGATGGAGGATTTTGGGTGTTGTCTCCTTTCCTTCTTGTTCTTCTTCCACTCCATTTTCTGTAGTACTGATGGCACAAAGTCATTGGTTAGAGAAAGCAGCAACAATTGGTGTTACATGAGTAGATTAGTAGAAGTTATTGGTAGTAAAGTAAAAACAAGATACGTGTTAGAAAGTAATTGGGCTGATTAGCTTTAAAAAGGCCTTGGTTTTGGGTATTGAGGCCATTTTGCTCCATTTTGGTCCATTTTATGCCTTGTTTCTCATATGCTAAGTCTGGTGTGCAGACAGTATACTGAACTTAAGAGAAAAATAAACAACAACCTGAAGACCAAGAAACAGAGAGTCCTGCTCGTTTTTCATCTGTGCCAAAGAACTCCTGAGAGGGAACCTCCTCCAAGGGCCCAGGGGGTAGGTTCCCAGCTGTGTGGGGTCCAACCAAAAAAAACTCCACAGCTTTGTGGGGCTTTTTACCGTTATGAACCACAAGCTCCTGCGTCAGTGCCAACACACCTGGTCCCCAAGTTCTGCAACCAGCCACAGACCAAGTGCCACCATGCACTTGCCCACTTGTTTCACCCCGTGTTTGCCCTCCCAGCCGGGGATTATTCACTAGCAGCTGGAGTTTATCAGAGACAATCCCACTGCAGAGGGATGGGCAGCCTTCCTTGTCCTCTCACAGACTGGTTTGGGTCTAAAGAGAAACGATCTCTTTCCAACCCCCTCCCACAGCCAGGGACACCTTCCACTAGCCCACGTGGCTCCAAGCCCTGTCCAGCCTGGCCTTGGACACTTCCAGGGATAGGGCATCACCATCGTGACTCCTGTAAATCCTCCTCATCCTGCAAACCTACCATCAGCTGGGCCTGGATGCTGGTCTAGCTGAAACCCAAAAAAACAACCCTAACAAACAGATCTGAACATGTAGCATTGCTGTTTCCTGGCTTTGAGCTCCCACCTTCCTCCCAGGTGCACACTCCTTTGCCTTCCTGAGTGGGCAGCAGCTTTCCCGTGGAGCATTTCTGGAGCTGTGTCAGCAAACACAGGGACACAAACACAGGGACAGCTCTCCTCTAACAGCTCGCCTGGCTCCCAGGAGGCGCTAATCCCGAATTTTAAAGCCATCCTGAGCCCCGCCCGCTTGTCACCCAATTAATTCCTCATTAACAGTGTGCCTCTAGGGCGCTTTCGGGTCTTGCCACTGTGACTTTTAACCCCGTGGAGCGCAGAGATTAATTTATTAGTTTCCCTTTAGCTTTAACACCTAATTTTGAGCAAGAGGGACACAAGAGCAGGCACATGCCCTCTCCAGCAGCAGCAAAGGAGGGGAGACCCGGAGACACCAAAGGGAAAAGGGTCTGGTGGCCCTGCCGTGCTCAGATGACCACAGTCCTACACCCAGAGCTGTCCCCAAGCCTCCTGCATGGATATCTGGGCTCCAAAACTATTTAATCAATCCAGAAGCATGCAGGGATCAGACAGCCAGCTTTTCTTTTTTTTTTTTGTCTTTTTCCTTCCAGTGATGCAGCTGTGGGATCAAACAGGTTTAGCCCGTGCTCAATCCCACACTGATAACCATATCTTCAGCAGCAGCTGGAGTCTCCCAGCACCCCCAGGGACCTTTCCTGGGTGCCAAAGCATCTCCCTGTCCAGGACCACAGCACAAGGCAGTGTTGGAAGAGATGATTGCCTTGGAAAAGACAGATACAGAGTATGGAGGATGGAAGCCTTCCCTGCCTGGAGAAGAAAAGCCCTCTGGCCTGGTGCTTGTCTAGGACAGAGAATTAAATCAAATCACCCCCAAATATCAGAGGCATGTGCTGCCTCAGATCCATGTGAGGAGCTACCACAGAGCACGCTGCCTGTGAAATACCATGTTCCTCTTTAGTTTTCTTGTGAAATAATTGTGTTCCAGCAGGCATGGGGTGTCACACACCAACCTAAAGCCTTTAATAGCCACTGGCCAGCACCACACCCACTCCTCAGTTGCACTCCACTATACCTGGCTCCTCTTAGGCTGCAGCAGCCTCGGGAGCACAGAGAGAGCCACAACTCTGTGGGCAGTGCCTGCTACAGCCCATTCTGAAGTAGGTCTTACAAAGAGCAAGGTTCAGCTCTGCCTATTCAAATTTAGTGGAGAAATATCCCTGGTCACAGCGCTTGCCAGCTCAGCAAAAGCTGCACAGAGCAAAAAGAGGGCAGAGCAAGCCATGAAATTCCCTGTCAGCCATCCATCCATCCATCCGTCTCTGAGCACGGTGGACCCCGGGATGGAGAGCACAGCCCAGGCCTGCTGGGAGAGCTGTGGTGCCAGAGGGAAGGAAAAGGGGGATCTGGGCAGCAAACACAGCCCGGGTCACTGGACACAGTGCTGAGCTGGCACTGCCTGGGGCTGTCACTCCACACTGCTCCCAACCCTGGGACTTGCTGACTTGGGGCTTCTTCACTTCTCCTTGGCCCTGTGCTGTCCCAGGGTAACATGTGGGAGGAGGTGCTGAGGCAGCCAAATTTGGGGGACCTGGGGCTGAGCATCTCACCAGTCACAGCAGGCATGCAGTGAGCTGGTGGGGTGGAGAGCTGAGAGCTTCAGCTGTAGACATTCCTACCCAGGAGTAATGGGATGGAACAGCAGGCAGCCTCGGCAGAAGTGCTGTGGGAGCCCAGCCTCCCCCCCTGCCAGCTGTCCCAGGTGCTGTCACCAGCTTCAGCAGCACCAGGGATTGGTCATCCCAGCAGGTTTCCCTGGGCCATGCACTGCTCAGCCTCAGCAGGCTTTACAGGGGACACCAGTCCTTCATGGGATCACGGAAGGGTTTGGGTCGTCCTCAAAGGTCATCTTGGTACAACTGCCTGCCCAATTCAGGGGTATTGCCGTGGTCCGTGCATTGACAAAGGACTCTCAGCAATAATATCAGAAGGCTAAATATGATTTATTAACATGACTCCATAATTCAAAGGATTTGGGCTGTGATCTGCCCAGCCCGGAGCATCCGAAGCTCCTGCCTCCAGCTCCGTCCAAGGAATGCCAGAATAGCTCACACAATCAGAGATAACAACTTTTCACCTCATAGGCTGAAAGAAAGAAAAACCCCCATCTCCTATATCAGGAGACAGGCAAAGAAATCCAAATGTCCTTGAAACACAACTCAGAGATTTGTTTACAGAAACTTCTACAGAGTAAAAGACAGTAAAAGATGCTTTCCCATGGGAAGAATTTTCTGCNCACACTCCTTTGCCTTCCTGAGTGGGCAGCAGCTTTCCCGTGGAGCATTTCTGGAGCTGTGTCAGCAAACACAGGGACACAAACACAGGGACAGCTCTCCTCTAACAGCTCGCCTGGCTCCCAGGAGGCGCTAATCCCGAATTTTAAAGCCATCCTGAGCCCCGCCCGCTTGTCACCCAATTAATTCCTCATTAACAGTGTGCCTCTAGGGCGCTTTCGGGTCTTGCCACTGTGACTTTTAACCCCGTGGAGCGCAGAGATTAATTTATTAGTTTCCCTTTAGCTTTAACACCTAATTTTGAGCAAGAGGGACACAAGAGCAGGCACATGCCCTCTCCAGCAGCAGCAAAGGAGGGGAGACCCGGAGACACCAAAGGGAAAAGGGTCTGGTGGCCCTGCCGTGCTCAGATGACCACAGTCCTACACCCAGAGCTGTCCCCAAGCCTCCTGCATGGATATCTGGGCTCCAAAACTATTTAATCAATCCAGAAGCATGCAGGGATCAGACAGCCAGCTTTTCTTTTTTTTTTTTGTCTTTTTCCTTCCAGTGATGCAGCTGTGGGATCAAACAGGTTTAGCCCGTGCTCAATCCCACACTGATAACCATATCTTCAGCAGCAGCTGGAGTCTCCCAGCACCCCCAGGGACCTTTCCTGGGTGCCAAAGCATCTCCCTGTCCAGGACCACAGCACAAGGCAGTGTTGGAAGAGATGATTGCCTTGGAAAAGACAGATACAGAGTATGGAGGATGGAAGCCTTCCCTGCCTGGAGAAGAAAAGCCCTCTGGCCTGGTGCTTGTCTAGGACAGAGAATTAAATCAAATCACCCCCAAATATCAGAGGCATGTGCTGCCTCAGATCCATGTGAGGAGCTACCACAGAGCACGCTGCCTGTGAAATACCATGTTCCTCTTTAGTTTTCTTGTGAAATAATTGTGTTCCAGCAGGCATGGGGTGTCACACACCAACCTAAAGCCTTTAATAGCCACTGGCCAGCACCACACCCACTCCTCAGTTGCACTCCACTATACCTGGCTCCTCTTAGGCTGCAGCAGCCTCGGGAGCACAGAGAGAGCCACAACTCTGTGGGCAGTGCCTGCTACAGCCCATTCTGAAGTAGGTCTTACAAAGAGCAAGGTTCAGCTCTGCCTATTCAAATTTAGTGGAGAAATATCCCTGGTCACAGCGCTTGCCAGCTCAGCAAAAGCTGCACAGAGCAAAAAGAGGGCAGAGCAAGCCATGAAATTCCCTGTCAGCCATCCATCCATCCATCCGTCTCTGAGCACGGTGGACCCCGGGATGGAGAGCACAGCCCAGGCCTGCTGGGAGAGCTGTGGTGCCAGAGGGAAGGAAAAGGGGGATCTGGGCAGCAAACACAGCCCGGGTCACTGGACACAGTGCTGAGCTGGCACTGCCTGGGGCTGTCACTCCACACTGCTCCCAACCCTGGGACTTGCTGACTTGGGGCTTCTTCACTTCTCCTTGGCCCTGTGCTGTCCCAGGGTAACATGTGGGAGGAGGTGCTGAGGCAGCCAAATTTGGGGGACCTGGGGCTGAGCATCTCACCAGTCACAGCAGGCATGCAGTGAGCTGGTGGGGTGGAGAGCTGAGAGCTTCAGCTGTAGACATTCCTACCCAGGAGTAATGGGATGGAACAGCAGGCAGCCTCGGCAGAAGTGCTGTGGGAGCCCAGCCTCCCCCCCTGCCAGCTGTCCCAGGTGCTGTCACCAGCTTCAGCAGCACCAGGGATTGGTCATCCCAGCAGGTTTCCCTGGGCCATGCACTGCTCAGCCTCAGCAGGCTTTACAGGGGACACCAGTCCTTCATGGGATCACGGAAGGGTTTGGGTCGTCCTCAAAGGTCATCTTGGTACAACTGCCTGCCCAATTCAGGGGTATTGCCGTGGTCCGTGCATNAAGATCCAGACTAAGTCCCTCTGCTGGTTTAAGCAAGGCACAAATTACCAAGGCCTGATGAGCACTGAGGGGACACATTGTCCTCACCTGGGTGACCGTGCCCCTGACACAACGTGGCCTGAGGGCAAGGCCAAGTGCACGTTATCACCTCAAGTGCAGTGGATGAAGTGTTTCCCACTCTTTTAAGACAACGTTATTCCAGCCACGCTAAGATGTTATCGCTAGGATGAAGGGGAAGTGGAATTACACTCGTCTGGACGGCCTCCTTTGTCACGCATTTTGCAAGGCGTTGAGGCATGAAAGCTTTCAGAGAAACCTGGGTGAATCCAGGCTGGGTGGTTATAAGGCTACTTACAGGCCTGACATGATGGATCATCTTCATTTTCCCATTCCTGTCCTGCTCACAGCGAATCCATTTGCTGGGCAATTAGACTCCAGTCATTACATTATGCTAAGAAGACGCTGCTTTGGCAGCAGCAGGGACCCTGACCAAGAGGGGCCTGGAGTGCTGCCTGCCCATTCCCAGCTGCTGACACATCCAGGGCTGCAGTAACCCCCGTGGCAGCAATGCCACCTTCCCAGGGCCCTCCAGCCTCTCACCTGGTGTCTGTAGCATCCCTCGCCCACAGCCCTCCAAAAGGTCTGGGATTAAGCAAAATGACCCTTAGAATGATTTTGCTTTAGGCAAACAGCAGCAGGATAGAGATGGAGAACAGGAGATAGACTCTCCTGCACGCTCTTCTCCCAAGTACTGACTTCTCCAGTCAGTACTCCCATTTTCCAAGCACAGCACAGGGTGACGGAGATGCTGGCAGCTGGCACAGGCTCTCCTGGGGCCCTGCCTTGCCCACGCCACCACATCCCAACCAGTCACCATCCCTCCTCCTCATCCTCCTCTCCAGGCATCTCCCTCCTGCTCGTACAATTCCCTCGCCAGCGCCTTCCTGGAGCTCCCGCCTCCAACTCCCTCTGCACGTGTGTGTGTGTTTCCATTACTTCTGGGTGAAATAACTGACTACAGGGTCAGTCCACCTGAAAATTGCTCTCCCCAGACCTAAATGAAACAGATGGGCATTGATGATGTTTTGGGAGAAATTAATCAGCCTGGACTGGCGGCAGCGCCAGCAGCTCCTTTGGCCCAATCTCGCCTAATGAATTCCGAGCTCTCTGTCTTAATAGCTCCTGACAAGACTAATTTACTCTTGTAAGTGATTAGGGGGGGAATGATCTCTTAATTGTTGCTTAAGATCCCTTTCGGCCTGGCAGGCAGCAGGCAGGGAGCTGCTGGGTTTGGAGGGAGGGATGTCATGGGGATGGGCACTCAGNCTCCTCACACTCAGGATCTTGGAAAGGTGTTTTTTCTAAGTTAATAAACCTTAACTCAGAAAACACCTATCAAGAGCAGGAAACACAGAAACAACTGTGCGTGTCAACACTTCCCAGGCTGACATTTCCCTCCGGTGCATCTGGAAACAAAATCTCAAGGTGCCCATATTTGTACGAGTCAATTATATATATAAGCATACATTGTAATACAAAGTTTTTTTTAAAAAAATGAAATTCAACTGCCAAAGTATTGCCAAGAACAACTTGTCTTGCATAATGCCTCACTGGAAAGCAGGCTGTAGGAAATGTCCCTACTTTCTGACAAAATAGAAGTTCAGTCCAATTCCCATAAGGTGCTTCAGGCTCAAGTACTTGGAGAGCAAGGTGCCCCGTGAGGAAGCATTTCCATTAAGCTGTTCCCACCCAGCTCTCACTCCTGCTCCCTTCCCAGGGCTCCTCCTGAGGGTGAACTCTGTGCAGAGCTCAGCTCCCACGCAGGATCCTCCACCATCCACCCAAACCAAGGCTCCACATCCTGCCTGCTTGCTCAGACACCACCCCAAATCCCACAGGGGCTGCAATGCCTGACCAAGGGGACCCTCGAAGGGACAGAAGGCTCAGCTGAGCACTCACTGGAGATCTCTCCAGACTCTTCCAACCCTCTGATAAGGATGTGGGTGCAGTGAGAGCCCTTCCCTAAGGAAGGTGCTGCTCGGGCTGCACAGCTGGAGGTGGGAGAAGGGACCTCCACGGGCTCCATCCCAGCCTCCCAATCGATTCCTCCTGCATTAAAAGCCAGTCACGAGCCCTGATTGAAGACCACAAGTTTAATGGGCTGAGAGCCTGGGAAGGTGCTGAGAACGACCAGGTCGATTTCTGCATTTACTAAAAACCGATCCCCGGCTAAATAAAGAAAGAAAAGCTCCATCTGTCAATCAAAAGAAAAACTTTCCTTTTCCATGCTTTTCCACGGTGTGGTGGCAGCCCACGGGCCCATCCCACTTACCCACAGGTGTGTCCTCGTTGATCAGCAGGTAGGTGTCAAAGAAGTAGTTGATGAAGTATGGCAGGCGATTGCCCTGACCTGGGAAGAGGACAAAAACAAGGAGTTATTTCCCTGGCACGGGCCAGCAAGGCTGGGAAAGGCTTGGGAATGCTCACAGGGCACCAGGCTCATGCTGGCAAGGGGTAAGCCCCAAGATGAGAGCTAGCAGGAGGACAGAAAGCCCCGTGAGGTCCCCCATGGGCTGGCAGGGGAGCCACTTCTCTCCACCAGCCTTTCTGGATTTGGTATTTTCCAAAAGGCAGAGGAAAGCCGACAGCACGGGGACCAGGAGCATCAATTATTGGTTTAGCCCACAATTAATACCTCTGCTTTGCTCCCACAGCTGAGAGCCTTTTGCCTTGTCAGCCACCCCAGCAAAACCCTGTGCTGCTTCCCTCTCCCATCAGCCGGCTGCCTTTCCCTCTAATTGCCTCCTTTCACCTTTAATAACCAGGCTCACTCCTCTCCACTCCCGTTTTCACGGCGCTGCGAGCTCCGAGCCTGCCCCTGGCCCGCAGCCTCATTAGGGGACAGAGTCAAGTGCAGAGCACGTAGGAGAGTGACAAAGGCAGCCCGAGCCAGGGAAAGAGTCAGCCAGGAAAGATCTGCTGTTCCAGGGCTGCAGGGAAAGAGGTGGCAGGAGAGGCACACAATGATTTCCCAGGAAGGTTGGGCAGAGCGTGTTCAGCATCCCACCTCAGGAAAAAGAACAGACCAGGCTTCAGCATCCTCTCTGCCTGCCGAGCTCTCAAAGGAAGGAGATGCTCCTGAGACCTTTCAAACACAGGTCCCAGGTGTGCATCCCAATGAATCAGCTCCTGGGGACGTGGGCAAAGGGTGGGGGAGCAGCCTCAGCTCCCGCAGGGCTCCCTCCATAACAAGAGGGGGATTTTTCAGCACTGCCCTCTTTCCTGAGGCACCAGGTTGGTTAAACACCCTGAGAAATGGGAAAGCACTGGAGGCAGCACTGTTGCAAAGGCACATTTAAATCCCAGCCTCTGGAGTTAAGTACCTGGAAAGAAAATAAAAAGGAACCTGACAAAATGGGTTATTTGAGAGCTAAGAGCATCTCCAGAGGCTTGGCAGCACACTTGTCACTGGCTGCCACGCTGGGGCCAGCAGGCTCTGGGAGGGGCAAATGAGGCTAAAACACCCCCAGCAGCCCTTGGCACACAGGACTCGCTTCTGCAAAACATTTCTTTTTCAAAATACGTTTCTTAATATCACCAGCACGCCAAAAATAAGTTGCACTTTCCAAATCCAGCTGCAGCAGGTGCTGGGAGGCTTCCAAAGCAGCCAGCACACAGGATCTGTGTGCTCAGGGGGAGGGAGAGCAGCACCTGGGAGCTGGGAAATGCTGAGAAACTTTCTCCCAAATTGACCCTAAACCCGGACAGAGGGGCTGGAGGCTTTGGGCTGCAAATCCCAGGATAAAGGCTGGAGGCTCCTCCTGAGAGATTGCCACAACCCCCCAGTTATACCCTGGGATGTACCAGCCCTGTAACCCTCGACACAAGGCAGGGTCCCCCCAGCACAGGAAGGACGTGGAGCTGCTGGAGAGACTCCAGAGGAGGCCACGAAGGTGCCGAGAGATTTGGGGCCCCTCTGTTTGGGGCCAGGCTGGGAAAGCTGGGGGTGTTCAGCCTGGAGAAGAGAAGGCTCCAGGGAGACCTTGGGTGATGGAGGTCTCTGCTCATCTCCTGCAGCTGTAGCCAGGCAGGAGCAGGGAGACTCCAGTGCCATGCCAGAGCTGAACCATCCTCTTCCAAACACTCCAAGCCCACTCAGGCTCCACTTGCCCATTGCATCCCAGCTCATGGCTTCACCAGGGGCTCTGCAAACCTTCTGGGAAGAGCTGCTCCACCACCTGCAGTGCCCAGGGTGTGTGGCAGGGCATCCACGTGCTCATCCCTATCCCAGGCACAGCACTTGCTTATCACAGAGATGGCAACCCAATCCCTGGGCAGGGTTTAGGAGAGAAGGGCTGGAACACTGCTGAGCTGCAAAGCCTCCAAATCCCTATCTCCACGTGCTGCCTGTCCAAGGCTTTGCAGTTTGCCACTGCCAGGAAGGAGCAAGTCCCCAGCTGGGCAGGCAGACCCCACCATCCCACTTCCAAGGGGACAGACTGGCAAGTGACCTCTGGGGGAGGTGAAGGACTTGCTGGATTGTCTTGTTTCCCTTTTTTGTCCCCTTTCTAGAGGAGCACCAGTGCAGTTACCCAGTGAGGCTCTCCTTGATCCAACACGACACCGGAGGGAGATTGACTGTGCCTGTCACTCACAGCTAATGTCATCCACTGACTGCTTAATCAGGCTGCCAATCTGGGCAAGCCATCTCCAGCCTTCAGCAGGGGAAGAAGAGGGGGGGAAAAAAGCCTTTATTCCAAAGGGCACAGTGCTATCAAATGGACACACACTGGCTATTGTTTATCAGCAAGAGCCACGCAGGCACCCTCTCCTCACACTGGCACCCAGGGGGTTTAGGCCACTCATGTAACAATCCCAATTTTCACGGGGCTTTGCTGTGCATTCACAGCTCCTATGTACCTTGTGATGTGCCAAAACCTGTCCCAAAAGGCGCATTTTCTACACCAAAAGGCCAATGTCCCACCAGCTCCCTGCCAGAAGCCCCCGTGCCTGGAAAGACCCAGAGCATCAGTGGAAAGAGCTTCCTGTGGAGGCTCTTCTGGCCCACAGCCCTGCCTTTCCCCCCATCTGGAATTAGAAAAGAGGTTTTGCAGCTTGGAGGAGTTATTTCTCCCCCCAGCATATATTAAAGCACAGCTCAGGTCATCGTTTTGCTGCTAAAGGCAGAGGGAGAGCCTTGCCAGCAACATTCTGCTGCTACACAGCTGACAAGCTTCTGCTTTACATCCCTGCCTGTGATACCTCCCTCCAGTTTCCTTTAGGTTTTATTTATGAAAACTGACCTCATGCCAGGTCCAGCACCAGCTCTGCCTTGGTAAATCCACATCTGGAAGTTACCAAGAGCTTTTCATCAAGATAACACCAGGAACATCTGCCACTGCTGGGTTCACCAGCACATCCATCCTTCTCCAAGGCTTTTCCCAGTCCCACCTACTCTCTCTCAAGAAGGGCCCTCTAATGCCACGTGTGCAGTCAGTAAGGACTGCAAAAAAAAGTGGGAGCATGATGTGCAGGCCCGCACGATTTCATGGGATGGAGACAGGAGATTTGCTCACCCCCCACATCCCAACAGCGTGGCTTTGCACATCCACCAGGAGACCACAAACACAGCAATCACCACCTCTGCACCTTGCAAACACGAGCCCCAAGCAGGGAGAGAGCAGAGCCACACCTACCTGGGGAGACCAGCTCCAGGAGCAAGAGGAGAGGCAGGAGCTTGCCAGCAGCAGCCACATGATGCTTCATGGTTCCTGTCAAAGAAGAGAGGCAGAGTCAAGTCCAGCACCTGACAGACATGATCTTGTCTCCCTAAATCAGGCTCAGGGTGCAGCCCTGCCCCAGGCTGTGCCTTGGCTCCCCAGTGCCACGGGGAACCCTCAGGACATCAATGCTCTGGTTCAAACCTCCTCTTGGCAGTGGAAATTTGGCTTCACCTGCTGGAGCTGCTCCATTTTCCCCTTTCTGCTTCCCAAAGCTCCTCTCTGGTGAGGGCACGAGCCACGGTGACCTCTGTGGCCAGGAGAGGAGCAGCCCCAGCTGGGAGGAGCTGCTCCAGCACAGGAGCAAGGGAGGAGCTGCTGTGACCCGGGGGTGACACGGCAGCGAGCTGTCAGCACCCGGATCTGAGATGATCTGGCAGAGCTGCGTGGGAAGCTTGACCCAGGATCACTGGAGAGGCACCAAGATTTGGGAGCAGAGCCCCTCAAACCTCTCACACCACCTGGGTGGCCGCAGAGCAGGGGAAGCAGGGAGGCTGCCAAGTGTGCCCTCGTCCCTCTCTGCCTCCCAAATTTTCAACACAGCACACGTGGCTCCTCACACTAAGGAAACAGAATAAAACAGCACCAGGGAGCTGCCAGCACAGCCACATCCTCACTTGGTGGTGTTCAGACCATCAAACCCAAAGCTTTTTCCAAACCAACCCCAGAAAACCCCAGCCAAGTGCCCCTTTGCCACGAAATTCACACAAGTGGATTTGAAAACATTCCACCCCGGAGGCAACTATAAACCACACGGATTACACAGAGCATAAAGGCACAAGGAAACCCCCAGAGGCTGACAGGACACCCCAGTGACCTGTCTGGTCATGCTTCCCTGGGTGCTCTGCAAGCTATGGGGCAGTGGAATGTTTTCCCACCAGCTGAGGGTGGGACAGCAGCAGCCCCAGGGACAGGGACAGGAGGTGACAGCCAGCTGAACTTCCCTTCACAGCATCCTGCTCTGGGTAGGGTTATCCCAACCCAGCTAAGGGTGAAGGGCTCTGCCCCCCTCTTAGAGATTCATGGGAATCCTCATGGATGCTCCTGGAGGAGCTCCAAAGCAATAGCTACACCTATTTTATTTTTACTGATGGATGTGTCAGAGCAGACAGCTCGTAACAACTCTGTCACCGCAGAAAGGGCCTGAAATTCTAATTTGTCCTGCTATTTTGCTACGGAGAGTCTCTGGGATGAAGAGGTCTGTGCTTAGACAAGAAAAACGGTGCTGTGGTGTGTTTTGTGCACCTTCAGGTATTTCAGTGCAAGCCTGAGAAGACATTCAGGTGTAATCATGCCCATTGCCCCAGAAAACACAGTCAGGGCAGGAGAGTTTAAACCTCCACCCCACAACAAGCTTCTGACTTCTGCCCAGTGCCAGCAGAACACCCAAAAACTCAGTTTCTAAACAAAAATGGCCACTTTCCCAGGAGCCAGGCATCCCAACAAGCCCTTTAAATCCTTACAATTGGCCAACAAAAGCAGGATAGATTCTTGTGATTAAGAAAAACCACCAAACATCTCAATTTCCTCACTCCCCCTGCTTTAATAGCTTTTGGGGAGGAGGAAATCTCAGACAGCATCGTTGTTCCAGACCCCTGCACCCAGCACAAAATGCAGAGCCCAAGCTCTTGGTGCCGCAGCCAGAGAGGATGAGATGGAAATTAGTGCCTCTGCCTTCTTGCAGTGCCAAAACGCCACTGAGGAAAACACTAACTTTCTTCTCAAACACCACCACTATCAGCCCAAGTGAGCGTGAACATTATTTTCCAGCTTCACAGCCCGTGTTTTAAGAAGCAACAGGGCAGTGGAGAAACAATTTACGTGATGTAGAAATAAAGGAGGTTGACAGCATCCCCTTTCGAGTGTCATGATAAATCTAAATATTGGATATTCCAAGTCAGTCACTTCATTATGTCAGTAATTGCCTGAAATGTCATTTTGATTTTTCTCTGTCTTCATTAATATTGCAGCTCTTCCCTGGTTCTTCGAGATGGTTCACTCAAATATTGCAAATTTAAGGAACGGGATCGAGAAGCCTCTGGGGAGAACTTAAAAAATTGTGACTAAGAGCAGATTAAATTGCACCTTGTGCCTGAAAGAGGCTCTTTGGAGGAAGCACTCGGTGCAGTTTCCAGCATGATAATGTCTCTGGGCAAAGTGTCCCTGGGAGCTCAGGTGTGGTCTCCTCCTGGCTGCCAAAGCACTGATGTTAAACCAGAGGTTTCCCATCCCCTGGCAGCTGCTCCCAAGGCACAGGGAGCTGCACAAACGGGAAGCTGAGAAAACACCCCAGTGCAAACAAACCCGGAGCTTCAAAGTTTGGGAATCAGCTCAGGTCAAGCAGAGCTCTTTCAGCCTGCTTACTCCTAGTACTGTGGTCTGTGCATTGACAAAGGGCTCTTGATAATAATATTAGAAGGTTAAATATTATTTATTAACATGATTCTATAATTCAAAGGATTTGGGTTATTATTTCTCAGCCCAGAGCATCTGAAGCTCTTGCTTCAAGCTCTGTCTCAGGAATGTCAGAATAGCTTACACAATCAGAGATAACTTTTCACCTCATAGGTTGAAAGGAAGAAAAACTCTCATCTCTTATTATCAGGAGACAGGGCAGAGAAATTCTCTTGTCTTTGAAACACAACTCAGAGATTTGTTTATAGAAACTTGTACAAAGACAGTAAAAGACGCTTTCTTATGGGAAAAATTTTTCTTCAGGCCTGCATACAGAGAAACTTATAATATGTTCATGCAACATCCTCCAAGTGCCTCCTCCTCCTCCCCAAGCCCGGGAAGCAGCTTTTTCACTGCCTCAACAGCACTGCTGCATCCCTGAACGTGGCAAACCCCACCTGCTCCAGCCCTTGGCACAGCTCCGGGAGCCTCCTGGCACCTCACCTCCATGCAATGTCCCCAGTGCTCCAGCCTGGGCCAGGGGCTGCCCTGGGGGTGCCTCAGCAGCACTGCCAGGCTCTGCACCTGGATTTATTTGGAGTTATTTATTTGTGAGCTCTGGGGTGCCTGCCCTGCACGCACAATGCACCACGGCCTCCGCCCTGCAGCCCGGCTGGCACAGCTGCCCCAGGCTGGCACAGCTGCCCCAGGCTGGCATCTCCAGCCATCCCCAGAACCCCCTCCCTGCCCCTCGCTCCCCTCTGCCTGGCCTTCCCTTCCCCAAACAGCACAGCCTCAGAATTCACAGCCCCGAGCTCTCCGCGCTGCTCTAGGGGCGTGAGGAAGGAAGCGTAAAAATCAAAGCGCCTCCCCAGCGGCTGCCACAGGAGGGAACGGGGTGTGCCTTCCCAAAAAAAATCCCTTTTTCTGCTGTGGTGTGCCCAAAAGAGGGACAGCACTGCCCTCCTCCCCCCCAGGATTTGGTGTGGAAGTACCTGAGGTGTCACCACGATGCCCTCTCTCTCCCAGGCTTCCTCCACCACTGGAAGAGCAGCCAGGAGATGGCCCAACAAGGATCACAACCAAGCATGTGCAAAAAATGCATATTACATGACTGGCTCTTTGCAAATATTGGAATGAATACTACATGTGTTATGTCAGAGAGTTATGTTGTATTAATTTTTGTAGTGCTGTATTAATCTTTTAAACGTAGGTTTTTTGTTAAGACGTAATATTAAAATAGAAACAATGTAATGTAAGATATTTTCTGTAACTAACTCAAGGAATGAACAAGATAACCAAGAAATTCCTTGCTTAAGGAAAACAGCACGAAGACACCAGGAAAGAGTTATTGCCTCCCTATCTTTACCTTAGTAGACACTTTGGAGCCAAAGAATTGATTTATGTGATGAGGTGAGGAACAGAGATTAAACAGAAGACACCCTTTGTTTGAGAGGAATGTTTGAATCATGTATGAAGAAAAATGAATATGCAACAAGCTATTGCTTTTAAGGGGTAACCCTTATTAGTGCTTTGTGCTTTTCCTGAGAGAGAAGCACCTGGATGTCTGTAATTCTTTGCTTTTTATTGTCTCTTTTATGGTCCTAATCCTAATTATTGCAATTTGTACTACCTTAATTTTTTTATTATTAAACTTTTAAAATTTTGAAAAAGGAAACAAGTGTGAAGCGTTTTTCACGCATGCATCCAAAAAACCACCCCTGGGATCCCCCTTGGCCAAGCACATGGCTTAACACCACCCCTCACACCAAAAAACAGCTTCTCCTGCTTTCCCAGCTTCCCCATCCCTCTGCTCCTTAAAAGAAGCACTGCTAGAAATGCACCTTTTGTCCTCGTTATTGCCTCTTGGCCAGGGCTTTACAATAAGTAGGATTCAAAAGGAAAAAATTACAAGTTAATTCTGATTTTTTTTTTTTTTATTCCCACCCCCATATTGGCGTGAGCCATATCCAAATCATAATTCCCAAAAATAACAAATTGCAGAACAGGGTAATCAGAAGTAAATTGATATTGATAAATAAGCTTTTCTCCCGTACAGTAGGTGGTTTATTTTAATCTAATGAGTTTTATATTTTCTGAGCTTTCAGATTCCATGATGAAGAGCCATCCACGCTAGAATTACAAAGCACTTTGAAATATTGTAATTTTATGGCTCATTTTGTCAGGACTCTTGAAAATGAGATTTGTTCCCAGTGAAAAAATCTGCCCCCCCCCCCATTTTTTTTTTTTTCTTTCTATTCCCTGCAGCGAAAGGAAATAAAATTTCCCTGTTAAATAAATAAAGGCCAGGATATTGCTATGCACATGGGAGGGGGAATATGGATGCCCACAGGGAATAAGGGGCACAGCTGCTGGCACCTGTCACAACCCACCTGAGATGGTGCTTGCAGGAGAAAGGAGCACGGAAAATCCTCTTTCTTCTTCCTTCACCCCAAAATGAAAGCTGAGGTTGGAGACAGGGGTGTTTTCTCCCCACAAAGCTCTGCACTTCCCAGCTGGGGCACTCAAACATTTCTTCTTCCAGGGGAAAAGCTGGAGCTGTTCCTTACTGACAACTACTAACACCCAAAAGTTTTTCCCTCACTTCCAGCAGTTTAACTTCCATTTTAATACAAGGACAGGGCTGGAAGTATTTGGGTTGGTGCTTCCAGACATTCCCTTTCCCATGGGAAACAAACACTAGCTGCAAAATGACATTAAGGCACGGTTTAAACCAAAAACCCAGGCCCAGAAGGAAATGTCATCTTTAAACTTCCCAGTCCTTGCAGGAAGGCTGTGCCTGGGTTGGAAGTGACCTTGGTTTTCCAAGTCTCTGACACAGGATAATCCCCATAACCCCCCAGCTCTGCATAGGCAACACCCAAACCTTTCACCACAACTGTGGCGTCTCCAAGGAAAAGCCAAATAACGCATCCAACTCAACTTCTGCATCCATGGGCTACTAAAATAACACTCTGGGAGATTTGGGAAGAGAGTCCCCATTCCCTGCTGCATCAGCCACTGCCACCCACCCCTCCGTGGCGAGGGCAGCTTCATTTCTGGGGAGAGAGAAGTAGGAATTCCTGATTTCTTTCTTTTTAAGTGGGGCAGCACTGGCTCTATGAAGCCTCCAGCACTGGTTGCTAGTCACCATAGGCATCATAGCAACCATTTTCCACCACAGAACCTCTCTTCAGCTGGAACAGCAGCTCCTGAGCTAGGAGGAAGGCTGGGATGGGGCACGGAGACCAAGCCAACAGGCTCCTGGGCTGCACCAACACATGGAAGCAACACAGCAAAGCTGCAGAGCAGATGATGCTAACGTGGGATGAAAAGGTGGAAAAGCAGCCAACAGCAACAGAGCTTGGCTTAAAGGAGAAAAAGAGGGAGGACAAAAAGGAGGAGGGGGAAGAAGGGTGGAAATTCTTGCTTATGGAGGAAGTGGAAAGCTGAATGAAGTGAAGTGACACACACAGTCTGGTCTCACAAGACAGGAGCCTCTCTCCAGGCTCTTAGAAAATCTACAGGAACAGACAAAGTGGCAAATGTAAGGATGCTGAAGGCCTGACTCCAAGCCTGCTCAGGAATGGGATGCCAGACACTTTCTTCTTGTGCCCTGCCTGGAAGGAGATGGCCTCCCTCCGACCCAGGGCAGGCAGCAGCCTGGCTGGGCTCCCAAGCTCTGCCATCAAAACGATGCAGGAGAAGTGTCCAACATCCTCAGGCTCCCTCACACACTCCCTGAGTGTGTCTGAACTGCTGCCACCCAGCCTGTGCCCACAGATCCATCCTGGGTGCTCCCACCCGCTCCGGACCCCGGCACACGAGCTCCGCTTGCTTCAGGGGGGTTTGAAGGGAAAGAAGAGGACAAGATGTGTGTGAAGTGGGATTAAAGGGGGGAAAAAGTGCGTGCTGGAAGGGACTGCCTCAGCATCTCCCTCCTTGCCCCGTCCAGCTGCAGCTTTCAAGGCAAGGATCCCCTTTTTGCAGCAGGAGGGAGCAGGGTACAGGCTTTGCCCCAGGATGTCCCCCCACAACAGCCATAAAGGATTCAGCATCAGCCTCAAGAGCAAGTCACCAGCCTCAGAACCACCAGCTCTTCCCAATCAGTCTCCAAGCTACATTTTAAAGCCCTGCCAAAGGAGATGGGTGAGTTATTTAACTCCATCTCCCTTGGCAAACCCTCAGCAGACACTGCTCCAAGCCCAGGACCCTGGCTGCGTGTGCACCTGGGATTTTATCCCATCTCCCTGCCTCCAGCTGCCCCTAAACTCCAGACTGGGAGGTTGCAACACTAAAAAAAAAGCAGCGAGGCTATTTTGTTCAGGCCTATGGTAACTGGAATGGTAGATCTTAAAAACAGAGGGGAAAAAATGGATGCTTCAGAAGAAGGGTAAAAAACCACAACAACCGTAGGAAAACCCACAAAAAAAAAAAAAAAACCCTTCACACTGATGAACCAGAGCTGCAAAGGCTCTCAAGCCATTTCTTGCCTGGTCCAAATCAAGAGGAAGTGTCCTTGCTGCTTTCAGACAAAGCTTTCAGACAACTTCCAGCGAGAGGCACTTCGCTGTTGCAGACCTCTCCAAGGCCCGCTGCCTGCTCCAGCTAACAGAAGGAGCAGCGCTGTGGGCACGCTGGGGATAATCACTCCCTGGCTGGAATTGCAGGAGCAGGGGAAAAAAGTACAGACAGCACAGGGAAAGGAGGATGGGGATACTCAGGAGGACCCCCCTCAGTCCCCAAGAGCAGGGATTGAACGGAAAGACAAAAGGCATGCAGCAGGGATGAAGTTATCTGGATTAATGACAGCAGTCCATCACCAGTGACAGGCTTGCTCATGCGAGCCCTCCTGAGACCCCAGATGTGGCTGAGGGCCCTTGAAGCTGTCCAGCCCCTCTCCTACGTGCCCTTTCCAAAGGTGCAGCACGCTCAGGCTCTGGCACATCGCTCAATTCCCATCAGGAATTTGCCCCCAGTGACTCTCTCCTCAGCACACTCCAAGCAGGACTTTCTTCCTGGGAGAGCAGTTGTTTTATTGGACACACGGGATCAGGGCAAAGCACTCCAGGCTCTGGCAGAGGCTCTGAAGGGACAGCACAGCCCTCCCACGCCCAGAGCAGTTTCCTCCAAGCCAGGTCCTTGGCCCCAGGACAGGGAGTTCAAATGGATGCTGCCAGGAGGCTGCAAAAGTGACATCGTGTGCCAGGACTGCCCCTCTGGTCAGAAGGGACTTTAAAGACCACACAGCCGTGGGCAGGGACACCTTCCACTGTCCCAGGCTGCTCCAACCCCATCCAGCCTGGCCTTGGGCACTGCCAGGGATGCAGGGGCAGCCACAGCTTCTCTGGGCACCCTGTGGCAGGGCCTGCCCACCCTCACAGCAAGGAATTCCTTCCCAATATCCCATCTAATCTTCACCTTCACAGACTGAAAGTCACCAGGACCCACGAACAAATATCTCCTGCCCACATTGAAACTCCAAGCTGAGCACAGCCCATGGATAAATGCTACTCCAGCCCCTGGTCCAAATCCCTGGCAAGATCCAGGACATCTGCAAGATTTGGGTCTTAACCATTGGAATTCCCAGTTTCTCCCCATTTCAGATACAGAATCTACACCCTGAAATAGAGTCAGATAACCAACATCAGCATAAAGGCAGGAATTTTCATGTTTGTAGGTCCTGGGCCACAAAAGCCCCAAAATAACCCTATTTAACCTAGAAGCCTTACTGGAGGAAGCAGTATGCCGTAGTGGGAAAAAACACCTAAGTTTTAGGTTGCACATGGAACTGTTCCTGCTCCAGCTCAATTAGCCTGGCTGCATGCAGCTGTGATATTTTACACCCTAACAAGAGGCCACAGGCCAGCCCCCTCATCAAGCCAATCCCATATCCTAAAGCTTCTTAAATTCAAAAATAATCTGCGCTCCAGACCATCTGCACAGAACACGTAAGAAACTTCACAAACTCAATCCTTTTTAAGAGGTCCTTTCACCCCCAGCTGCTCAGGGTTGTGCAGGGAAGAGGATTGCAGGGCCCTTTTTCCTTGCACCAGGGCAGCAGAGGAGCTGCCATGCCCTGGGCATCCCTCTGGAGATGATTGCAGCTGGGCAGCAGGAACGGCTCTGGTGCTGCCTCCCTCCCTGCTGCATCCAGGTGATGCTCCTGAGAAAAGGGACAGGGGCTGGGGGCCCTCCCCCAGGCTCAGCCACAGCAGCCAGCCGAGCTCCACGGCTCCCACCTCTTCCAAACATTGTTGCTCCCACTTATCGCCAAAAAAAAAAAAATATTTAAAAGAAGGGACATCAATTTTTACAGTTTCCCACAAAGATAATGTTTTACAACTTGGTCTTAAAACATTGTATTTTTCACGACACGACCCGACTCCTTCGGGAACAGGAACGCTTTGTGCCGGGGATGAAGGGAGGGAGCGGGAGGTGAAGGAAAATGGAAATGCACGGCGATTTCTCCTCCTCTCCTTCCCCAGGACAGGGGGGAAGGAGAGACAAAGGTAAAACTCACTCTGCCGAAACAACCACCTGGATTTTCACAAATGCGAGCATCTCATGGGAATACTTTATCCCCGGCTCCCCCC
>VXAX01006460.1:90839-109575 GCA_013399835.1 Leptocoma aspasia
CTCGCCCCCCAAATCCCGGACTGCTCCCCGACAGCAGCCGCCTGCTCAAATCCAACTTCAGCCCGAGCGGGCGCTGGTTACTGAAAGTTTAACTCCGCCTCGGTGGGTTTAATTCTCTTTTTTTTCTTTTTTGTTGTTGTTAATGTTGTTATTTCTCTGACCTGTGCGCGGGAGCAGCTGGCAGGGCCCGGAGCACTACGTAAATAAATCATACATGAGCGGGAAAGCGATCCGGGCACGGATGGATGTTCCCGGCCAGCTGCTCCCCCGGAGCCTCGCTGGCCACAGGCACGGGGCTCTACCTGCCCAGACACAACTGCCACCAAGCCCTCCTGTGTCCTCCCGGCGTCCCTAAGCCTGGCAGGACATTCCTGCCTCCAGTCCAACACCTCCCTACGAGCAGCTTTTGGGAAAGCGGCCACGTGCCCCTGGCTTCACCCAATTTGGTGCCGCCCTGGAAGGAACAAAGCCATAAAAAGCCACTTGCGGTGACACCAAGCCTCGCACCGAGGGGTGACTCCGCGTTCTTGGATCCCAGGAAGGGCAGGATTTGGGGGCATGCCCTGCCTCCCACCACCACGTGGGGCCCGGGGGAGCTTTACCATCCGCCCGACCCCATCACGAGCAGTTTTGATTAAAACGCTAAGTAAGTGCAGTTTATGCTGTTAAAGCCCACCCTGGAGCCTTGCCTGGGAATCGTGGAATCCCAAAATGGTTTGGGTCGGACGGGGCATCAAAAATCATCTCATTCCATCCCCCTGCCGTGAGCAGGGACACCTTCCACTGGACCAGGGTGCTCCAAGCCCCATCCAGCCTGGCCTTGGGCACTTCCAGGGATGTGAGGACCCTTCCCCTCCACTCACCTCCACAGCTCTCGTCCTGGAGCAACAGCAGCAGGCAAATGCCCCTACAGCAGCAGGAGGGGGTAATTAAACCTTTGCCTCTCTTGAGCAGCTTTTTCTAATTATGCCATTAGCACAGCTCCGGGGTTGATTGGTTGGAATTGGGCACGGGTCTGCTCCTGGTCCTCCCTGGGGAGGGGGGCATTCCCCCACCAAACCTGGCCCAGCTGCAGGCACTTCACACCCCAGAGCCAGCCCTGGCACACCTGCAGCTGCTTTGGGGCTAAAACCCGAAGTCCCTGGCAGACAGCTGAATGCAATGAGCTCTCTGCAGGTAATTAAGGTGCTGGCAGATAATTTCCTCACATCACACCTGGGCTGCGTTAGGTTCCTTAAGGAATTGGCCTCGGTAGCTGGCACCGACCTTGGGGGTCACCAGGAGTGCAGAAGGTGCAGGTGTTAGCTGTTTGGGGCTCTGAGCACCCTGCTGGGCTGAGCCACCTGCTCTGGGGGGTTCCTCCCTCCTGGGGTCTTCTTCATCCCTTCCTTGCCCTCTTCATCATCACACAGCAGCGTGTACGCAGCGTTCATCCCAGCCACCTCCAGTCAGGGAGCTAATGAGGGGAAGAAATNCCCCCCCTCCTGACCCCTCCCTGGGGACTCCCAGCCACCCAAAATCCCCGGCTCGCCCCCCAAATCCCGGACTGCTCCCCGACAGCAGCCGCCTGCTCAAATCCAACTTCAGCCCGAGCGGGCGCTGGTTACTGAAAGTTTAACTCCGCCTCGGTGGGTTTAATTCTCTTTTTTTTCTTTTTTGTTGTTGTTAATGTTGTTATTTCTCTGACCTGTGCGCGGGAGCAGCTGGCAGGGCCCGGAGCACTACGTAAATAAATCATACATGAGCGGGAAAGCGATCCGGGCACGGATGGATGTTCCCGGCCAGCTGCTCCCCCGGAGCCTCGCTGGCCACAGGCACGGGGCTCTACCTGCCCAGACACAACTGCCACCAAGCCCTCCTGTGTCCTCCCGGCGTCCCTAAGCCTGGCAGGACATTCCTGCCTCCAGTCCAACACCTCCCTACGAGCAGCTTTTGGGAAAGCGGCCACGTGCCCCTGGCTTCACCCAATTTGGTGCCGCCCTGGAAGGAACAAAGCCATAAAAAGCCACTTGCGGTGACACCAAGCCTCGCACCGAGGGGTGACTCCGCGTTCTTGGATCCCAGGAAGGGCAGGATTTGGGGGCATGCCCTGCCTCCCACCACCACGTGGGGCCCGGGGGAGCTTTACCATCCGCCCGACCCCATCACGAGCAGTTTTGATTAAAACGCTAAGTAAGTGCAGTTTATGCTGTTAAAGCCCACCCTGGAGCCTTGCCTGGGAATCGTGGAATCCCAAAATGGTTTGGGTCGGACGGGGCATCAAAAATCATCTCATTCCATCCCCCTGCCGTGAGCAGGGACACCTTCCACTGGACCAGGGTGCTCCAAGCCCCATCCAGCCTGGCCTTGGGCACTTCCAGGGATGTGAGGACCCTTCCCCTCCACTCACCTCCACAGCTCTCGTCCTGGAGCAACAGCAGCAGGCAAATGCCCCTACAGCAGCAGGAGGGGGTAATTTTACCTTTGCCTCTCTTGAGCAGCTTTTTCTAATTATGCCATTAGCACAGCTCCGGGGTTGATTGGTTGGAATTGGGCACGGGTCTGCTCCTGGTCCTCCCTGGGGAGGGGGGCATTCCCCCACCAAACCTGGCCCAGCTGCAGGCACTTCACACCCCAGAGCCAGCCCTGGCACACCTGCAGCTGCTTTGGGGCTAAAACCCGAAGTCCCTGGCAGACAGCTGAATGCAATGAGCTCTCTGCAGGTAATTAAGGTGCTGGCAGATAATTTCCTCACATCACACCTGGGCTGCGTTAGGTTCCTTAAGGAATTGGCCTCGGTAGCTGGCACCGACCTTGGGGGTCACCAGGAGTGCAGAAGGTGCAGGTGTTAGCTGTTTGGGGCTCTGAGCACCCTGCTGGGCTGAGCCACCTGCTCTGGGGGGTTCCTCCCTCCTGGGGTCTTCTTCATCCCTTCCTTGCCCTCTTCATCATCACACAGCAGCGTGTACGCAGCGTTCATCCCAGCCACCTCCAGTCAGGGAGCTAATGAGGGGAAGAAATGCCAAAAAAGGGGAGGAACCAAAGCAGAACCATAGGTGAAGACATGTCTCAGGCCTGGGTGCCTCTAGCTCTGACTTTGCACAGATGATGTCTCACTTAAGGCCTCTCCTGATGAATTCAGGTTTCTGTTTCAGCAGGAGCACACCTCTCCTCTGCCAGGTGTTCCTGTGCCTTGGCTGCACACCATGGATTTCTGATCACAGCCTGACTGGTTTGAGGGTGTGTCACCTGTTTTACACAAGTCAGCTCTAACAAGGCCGAGTTCCTCCTGGCCTGGGGGTCTGGCCTGGGCTCCCAGTCCCATTCCCGATGGAGTACAGGCTGCAGCCTTTCCCATCGAGGGGGAGAGGGAGGACTGGGGGGATTTCAGTGCCTAGGTTCACAAAACACACAGGAATTCAGTGTCTTGTGACCTGTACCTCCCTGTCAGGGTCAGTTTAAATCAGGCAGGGACAGGAATGGCTGTTTACGGGCTGGACCTCCAACCAGCTCACTGAGCTGATGTCCCCAAGCTCCTGTTTGGAGAAATCCATGGTACTCTGAGAGCCAGCCCGTGGGAGATGTGCCTTTCCACAGGCTCAGAGCTGGGAAAAGAAGGCAGTAGAAGAGAGTGATGCTTTGTGAGCAGAGAGATGCTCCCAGGATCATAGTTAACACCAGCCCCAAAGCAGGGAGCTGCAGGGCTGGGATAACCTCCCTGCTATCCCAGCCTTTCTCCACAGACTCATTACAGGGAAACCTGATTTTTTTGGAGGCAGATCCCATGACCTCCCTTCTCCATCCTGCCTATGAGCACAGAGCAGCTCAGCAGAGCCTTTCACAGCCTCCTGGCACCACTCACTCAACCTTGAAATTGTACTGCAGGGCTTCTCCCCCTCTCATTTTCCACCCAGCCAAGGAACATTCCCACATCCAGCTCTCCCCACGGTGTTTCCCTCCTCTGCCTGCCTTCCACTGCGAGGGCTGGGATCGCTGTTTGTCTCTGAACAGATGAAATATCACCTGGAAAGCAGGTGAGACACAGACACCTGCAAAGTCCTGCCCTGCTGAGGCACTGCATTAGCTCTGCTTGCCATGGACCACGTTCTGCCACAGGCTCCAGGATCTGCAGGGACATCCCTGCCTGACAGCCAGCCCGTGCAAGAGTGTGCCATCAGTCATTTCCTCATGCCTCCTTTTCCCCAGGAGTCTCCCACAGGGGTCCCTGGAAGTGCTTCCCCAAACTACCATCCTTTTTTTTTTTTTTTTTTTCAGTAAATATGACCTGTGTAAAAGTGCAGGGCCGCTTTTGTGCTCAGGAAAAAGCTGCCCATGCTCCGTGCTTCCACTTTTTGGAGGGGGAAAGACAGTGATTTTGTCCCCCCAGACCACAAGCCCCAGGGGAATGGTGGTATCCTCTCTCTCCCACAGCTTTCCAGCACCCCAGGGTGCAGTGTGGGTTGGGATGGTGGCATGAGGGAGGCAGCTCCCTGCCTGCTACCCTCTCATCTGAGTCACAGAATTAATTTGTAGAGCCATCTTGGAGTTTTCTTTTCAACCACCTGTGCTGCGGCTGACAGCGAGCTGGCTTTTCCGGTGTGAAATTAATTTCCAGGTCCATTTCACACAGAATTTTAGGGCCAATATTAGGATCATGCTGTTTGTTTAGGAATTTATGAGTGAAGGAGGCTGGTGCAAAAGCCAAGCAAAGTTAAGGGATTGCTGGAATTCTCTCTCTGAAGAAGAAAAGCACTGAAAGAGCAGCTGGTTTTGGGTTTTTTGGGGGGTTTTTTGGGGGTTTTTTTTGGTTGGTTTGGTGGTTTGTTTTTTTTTTTTCCCTTTAGAAATACAGAAGTATTGGGTTTCAAATTGCATCTTTGTAAGGTGATCTTATGGAGACAGCAGCAGGGGCAGGAGCTGGGCTCACCTTTGTTGCACAGACCTAATTCTGTGGGAATTCCTCAGGGATCTTCCAGCTTGTGTTAACAGGTGGCTCCAGATGAGCTACCCCTGGACCAAGCATTCCTGTGGTGATAACACATGGCAAGAAGGATCAAGGTGATTTTGGTGAGCCCCAAAAAGCCGTTCAGGACCTGTAGCTCTGCACTCTGCAGACCCCAAAGGAGCCTGCTTGCAGAATTGTCTCCCTGTGCAGCCCGAGGTGGAGCCAGAAGGATCTGTCCCATGCCAGGGGCACCGAGAGCACCCTGCAGGCCCAGGCTGGGCTTGTTAGAGCCACAATGGGTTAATGAGGGTAAAAAAAAAAAACAAAACTCCCTGCGCAGCTGGAAGCACTTTTCACTCAGCCCTTGTGATTTCCTAGTGATGGGCAGTGTTAGTAAACTCGGAGAGGGTCCAGTGATGATCGAGGTGATCTGGATCAGGAGCATCGACAGCGAGAGGGGACACCTGTGGACCACCCTGAGTCACTTCATGCCACACACCTGAAGCACCTTTCTCCTAGCTCTGTGCCCTACCTCGCCAGCTCGGGTTTTTTCCTTCCCTTCGGTTTATTCTCTCTTCCTCAGCAGAGGAGAAGGTGCCATCTACAGGCACAGAGAATCCATGAACAGGCACAGAGAATCCACCACAGCCTTTCCCGTGTCCGCTGTCCCCTGCCACCATCCCCTCGGCTGGGCCACCTTCCCTGCAGCGTGGTCTTGGAGCTGCTTGTTCCCTGTTTGGGGTCAGGGAACACCAGAGGGCTGTGCCAGAGGTCCCTCCCGGCCAGCCCTGGGCCACACCTGTGTTTGTCTTCGCTGCTAACTCAGTGGAGAAGCAAGATAAAAACCCGAGGGAAGGCCACCACCCATCTCCACAGACTGGGGGGACCAGCAAAGGGGACACAAAGGAACTTTGGTCACGCTGTTGCCTCGAGGGAATGCTGGGGGGTTCCTGTGCCGCTCACCCAGTGTCACAACTTCCAGCCCCGTGGGTCTCAGAGTGACATCGTGCTCCTCCTCTGCCTTGCTCTGCTCTTCCAGCTGCCTCTCCTTTAACCCGTTTTGATCAGGTCCACACGTCTCTGATTTAAGGAGGCAAGCCAGGAGAATGAGAAACTGCAGGAAGAAGGGCAAATAACACCGGATAAATTGTCCCCTGGGTGAGATGGGAACAGTGGGGTGACAACAGCAAGGGGGACTCGTGGACTGCTGGAAGGAGGGCGAGTGTGCGGGACCAGTAAAGAGCCCGTGGTGCTGTTTAAGGTTCAAGGCTGTCCCCAGGAGAGGAGGAAAGCTCTCCCCCAGGCCAGGCAGGTGAGATCGCTCCTCCGACACAGCCACGAGCCCGCTCCTGCTTTGAAAACCCTTCTCACCTCCCAGCTCCTGCTTCATCTCCAAGGCATTTGTCACAGCAGACGCTCCATCCCGCCCCGCCGGGTGTCCCGAGCTGTGCAGCGAGGCGGGGTCACAAAATCCGGGATGGAGAAGGAGCCGGGGAAAGGGGTCCCGGTCCCCCATCCATGGGAGAGGGCTGGCTGGCACAGCTCTGCCCAGCCTGCCCCGGGCACGCTGGAATTCACGCTCAGGCAGCCCCAGCTCCCGCACTCCCCCGCCCTGGCGTGATAAATTAGGAGGAAAAGTTTCTCATCTCGGTTTGCTCTCGCAGCGCCGTCCAACAGAGCACAAGGCTGTCTAATCAGGAGCTACAGTCCTTCACCATCTGTTTGGAGCCTAATTACAAATGCAGAAAAATAATGTGCTTTACAATTGCACCAGTAAATGCTGTAAATGATTTAAATGCATGCATATGTTCCCTGCAGAATTCAGCATGCATCTGCGACTTCTTCTGCTCACATTAGGCACACAAATCAAGGGAAAAAATACCCAGATCTGATGAACAGCATGTCCCTAGGATGGTGATTTTTATCCCTTTTTTTTCCCCCTGCTGGAATGGCAAACAGGGCTTTTTTGTAACAATTCATCCAGCAGCGTTTTCTTTGCTTCCATTTTAAAAAGTGTTTATCACTGCTGTGTAAATATAGTACAAATTACTCCATAAAACATGTAAAAGGAGAACAGCAGCCAGGCAAGCCTGCAGCTGGCTGGCAAGGTTTCAAAGCCAGGGTTGTTTTTTTTTCCTCTGGGGCACCCGTGGAGGGGCAGGGTCAGCTCAGCTCATCTGCTGAGGATGGTGGCCCTTCCCAAGCCCCCGGTGACCTCTTGTGTTTCATGGAATCACGGAATGGTTTGGGTTGGAAGGGGCCTTAAAGACCACCTTGTTCCTGCTGCTCTTTGGCCACCACCAAGGCGTTGCTGAAGGATAATGAGGTGGTTTCAGAGGTGCTTCCCACCTCCCAGGGGGTGACAGCACTGCACCAAAGCCTCTGCCACAGATGGAGAGGGCCAGCATTCCTACCCTGGGGGCCCTCCACTGAGGGAGGACAGCCTGCACAAGGCTTTGGAGATCAGAGAGAAAGAAGGAAAGTCACTTGCAACTAACGTGAGTATAGCTCACATAACAAAACACATAGCTCCATAACAAAAATTCCCTTTCCTCCTCCAGCACGCTTGTTTGCTTCAAAGCCCCCGATACCAACACTTAACCTGGTCCTGCTCTGAAGCAGGGAGGGGGAGCTGGCACCACAGAGGTGAGAGGGGACAAAACCAGGTCAGGCACAGGCTCAGTTGGTCTCCTTTGAGCAGAAGCTGCAGCAGATGCGTCTCCTCCACTTTGTGCCCTTTCATCCCTCCCTCCTCCTTGCACCCTGCTGCCTTTGCTGCTGTGCTTTGCCAGTTCCCAGCTTTCTTTCCCCCTTGGCCAGTTGGATTTGAACTCCAAAGGCTGCTGGAAAAGGCAGTGTGGGGCCAGCACAGCATCCCCTCCGTGCTGGGCTGCCAGGACTGGGACTCTCCAAACCCCGGGTCACGGTGCCAGCAGGGATTTGTGTCTTTGTTCCACATCATGGGCTCACCCTCAGGAGCTCTGCAGTGCCTGCATGGCTCCTTTCACACCCACAGATGAGAGGGGCCCAAGCCCTGTGGAAAGCACGTGCTCCTTGCCATGCCAGCCGGATCAACACCCACCTTCCTGGGCTGGGGGATGGGAAAACATCCCTGCTGGCTGAGGGGATGGTGCCAGTCACAGAAACAAAATCTGGGAATGCACACATGGACCCAGCTCAGCTCCAGCCCTGCCCCCACCCAGGGTCTTTCTCTGGAATTCAGGTACCCCAGTTCTAGGAAACTTTTCCCTCTTGGAAAGCTAGAAGGCAGTGAAATCTCCCAGCTAAATGTCACAAAGTAGGTTTGGATCCCAGCAGTGTTCCTCCTGGCCAGAGCATCATTCCAGGCCTGGGAACTGGGGTCCACAGCTGCTTTTGTTGTCAAAAATGCATTTATCACAGGATGATGGGATAAGTTTGGGTTGGAAGGGACTGTGATGATTATCCAGTTCCAAACGCCTGCCAGGGGCAGGGACTCCAGCCCACCCAGACAAGAGATGGAGCTGCACTTGGGTGCCTCCCAGAGCCAGCAGCCCCCATTCCACCCTGCCACCACCATCTCCCTCCCTCCTCATCCCACTTTTCCTTACCCTGAGCTCCTTGCTATGGCCCATGCCGAGCAGCAGATGTGGCTTCTCCCAGGCACTGTGATTCCTTCCCTGCTGTTATATGCAATTCCCTATAAATCACCCCTCCACTTCTGCAGGGGGATCACCCACAGCTCATGGCTCAGAGGCCTGGCAGCATCCACCCCCATACTGTGGCATTCCCACCAGCATTCCCTGCTTTATGCCCAGACCTGGTTCTAGCCCAATTTGCATCTCTGTTGATTTATCCCCTCATTTATTAGCCTTCCTTAGCTGCATGCCATCAAAACCAAAGGATAAATCCCCTTTTTGCCCACTCCTCCCTGCCACAGGAATGCTCTCCACAGCTACCTGCATGTCATTTGGGGATGTTCCACTGGAAAAACTGTGCTCTCAAAGCAGTGACCACAGGGTTCCTTCACCCAGCCCTTGCCAGGGATTTCTCTGAGTTTACAATCCAAGCTGGGAGAGAAGGATGACCAGAAGGAAAAATGCAAGCTAAAACTGCATGCATCAGTGCATCTCCAAGAGAAATTATTCCAGACACCAGCAGTTGCACAGGATCAAGAATTATGTTTATTAGCAACGGTACCAGATAATTAAGTTCTCCCTCCAGAGGAATTTGGTCTGTAACATGGAGAGGAGGAGCAGAGATGCAAGGCAGTAAAAACCCAAGCCAAATCTTACCATTCCTTGGATTGGGGGAGAAATGCACAAGTTGGAGATGGGCCCGCTGAAGGCCACAAAGGGACTTTTTGGTTGCCAACACCAGGTTGGGTTGGGCTTTTTGACCAACTCCTGCATTACTCCAGCACCAGGGAGGCAATGGGAGCACTGACCCCCAGGAGGGGCTCCCAGCACCCCGACCCTCAGCCCTTGGGTGGGCCTTCACCTGGGTCAAAGCAGTCCCTGGCCAAGTGCTGGAGGCCAAAGGGCTCCAAACCCACCAAAGGAACAGGATTAAGAGCCTACACATTCCACAAAGCTGCTCCTCACTGCTGCACACCCGACAGGTTTTCCACTTGTGTCTGGATTTTACGTTGAAATAAAAATCAGCTGTCAAGCAAAACTCTGTGTGTGTGCATTGCCAGGGGGCCCAAACTAAACACTGGAAAGGATTTATGTAAAAAACCCCAATGTCCACCACACCCACATGGCACCCCAGGGCAGTAAGCACCACGGATCCTGCTGTTCTGCCAGCAAAGCCCCACATCCAGCAGCTCCACCACTACACAGGCAAGCAGGAGGTGCTGAGAGAGCATCCCAGTAATGGAGCATCTGCTCCTAACCCAGTCTTAAAGGAATTAATTTCCACAGACAGCATCTCTGAGGCATCACTGCACTGCCAAGCTCTGCCATTACACCCTTGCTTATCAGTTCACCTCTTCTAGACCATAAATCCAGCCAATTTGAGAAAATAAATACAATAATCGGATTTAGTCCAGGCTGTGCTGGCATATGGGAGTTTAAATGACTTTAAAAGCCAGTCATCTTTGGGTGGGCTGTATTTTTGGGTGTCACAGTAGCTCACCCCTCTGAAAACATCTGGAGGCCATATGGTGCCTGTCTACATGAATTAACCAGATTTCTGCTGTGAATCTTACACCAGGGCCTCCCTCATACCTCTCCCTGGCTTTCACAGAGCTCTCTGAACACAGACTGAAGACACCCTAAAAACCTCAGGTTAGATTTCACTTTCCTTGGGGCTCACACCACAGTCACAGCAGGAAAAATGCTCCTCTCAGCTTGGCCTGGGAATAGTCCCCAACACTAGTGGCACCATGATAGGAGGTAGATGATTCCTCAGTTCAATTTTACATGGAAAAATTAAAGCAAGCAAAATTTCAAGTGGAACTGTTTTCCCTTATATATTTTTTTTTTTTTTTTGTGCAATGATTGTATGAAATCTGTGCAAAACTGTGCCCTGATCCCTGGGGCAGCTGCTACTCACTCCCTAACTTGTGGGAAGGTGCTCCAGGGCTCAAATCCCTTTTAGTCCAACACCACCATCACAGCTCAGTGAGGGGTGATCCCCCCAAAGACCACCCAACCCCCAAAGGGCTGAACAAAACCCAAGGTGCCCCCAAAAGCTCTGGGTTCAGCTTAAAACCACTGACACATGGGTAAGGGATGGTATCCCTGTGTCCCTGGTGCTTCCCTGAGCTCCCTAGGGAGGACAGGGCTGTTTTGGTCCCTGCTCCATTAAACTGGGGAGCAACAATGTCTGACAAAACCTTCCCAAGCACAGGGGATGCCCCTTCCCAGAAGGGAGACTTTCCCTCTGCATCCCCCCTGGATGCAGCTACCTCCCTCCCAAGACAGGCAGCCTGCCTCAAAACCACAGGATACCTGACATTTTTGGGCAAAAAACCCAAACCCTAAATTCCCAACAGCAGCACCACAAACCGAGGGCATCCTCCTTCCTGCGGCTGCCCCTCTACACGAGGTGCACCATGAAAACAGCACAGGCAGAGCCCAGAGCCAGCCCCAGCACGACATAAAGTGACATCACCACCCCTGCTGCCTCAGCCAGCTCTTTGGGCACGATTTTGGGGCCATAGACCATGACCAGCGTGCCCAGGTAGCCGTTGCTGAGCCCCAGCAGTGCTGTGAAGACCACGGGGTAGATGTCCCGATTGAACACCACGGTCCGGATGTGAGCCCGGGGCTGGTAGTTGCTGAGGATGAAGAGAGGGAGGAAGATGGTTCTGAGGAGGACCAGGGCAGGCAGCAGTTTGCTCTTGGGGCCAGGCACCTGGATCCAGGCAGTGACCTGCCTCCCACACCAGTCAGCAAAGTTGTACAGGAGGAAACACGTGAGTGGTGTGAAGTACTTGGTGCTCCATGGGCTTCCCGAGGATTTGCTGACAGACTCGATATTGGAGGAGAAGGAAGGGAAGATGATGATGGAGATGAAGAAGATGTAGAAGAGGCAGAAGCCGAGGAGGGCGGTCCTCTGCAGGATGGGGCGGAGTGGGGGGATGCCAGTGCTTCTTGTGAGGAAGGAGGAATTGACGGTGCCTCCTGGCTCTGCCTCGTCCTCCACGGAGCTGTCGGGGGGCACGGTGACCAGAGAGGGGCTCTCCTTCTGGCTGCTCAGGTAATACCTGGAGAAAGAGACAGAGGGAAGCATGGAGGCAATGCAACTGAGATTTGGAGAGAGGGCAGGAGAGAAGTTGGAGACACAGGACACTGGACCCAGCAACTCCACCACACCTCCAGCTCCCACCTCATACAGAGAGGTGACCCTCACAGACCCACCATCCCCTCTCCCCATCCCTCTGCACCCTCCGTTCACAGAGGGGACCCTACTCCATGCAGGCACTTGGGGGCAGGGGGCTCTGGGGGCTACAAGCACCAACCAGACCCATGGGTCACACGCTTCCAAGCGGCAGACACGATATGGGGACACTCCTGGCTAGCTGCCTCCAGATTAGGGCTCTGTTGTAAGAACACATAAGTTTCTCTGTATGCAAGCCTGCAGAAAAATCTTCCCATGGGAAAGCATTCTTTTACTGTCTTTTACTCTGTACAAGTTCCTATAAACAAAATCTCTGATCTGTTTCAAGGACATTTAGATTTCTCTACCTGTCTCCTATTAATGGGAGATGGGGGTTCTCTTTCTCTCAGCCTATGAGGTGAAAAGTTGTTATCTCTGATTGTGTAAGCTATTCTAACATTCCTTGGACGAAGCTGGACGCAGGAGCTTCAGATGCTCCGTGCTGGGCAGAGAATGGCCCAAAATCCTTTAAATTATAGAGTCATGTTAATAAATCACATTTAACCTTCTAGTATTATTATCAAGAGTCCTTTGTTAATGAACAGACCACAGCAATAGGGCTCTCTGCTGACTCCACACATTTTGGGAGTGCCAGCACCGGCAGCCCTGGGAAAGCCTGGCAGAAACTCGGCACGCGCCCAGTTTCAGCCTGTGGTTTCACTGAAAGGGGAAGTGCAGCTGGCGGCAGTGACAGGGCAGGGACCAGCAGGGCCAGCATCCCGTGGATCCCAGCAATGCCACTGCAAACCCTCTGTGGGATGGCCCTGGCAGGCTGGCACACACCTGGAGTACGGCAGCCTGGGCAGGAGCAGGTACACCATGATGCAGACGACGATGAAGATGTCGGCGGTGAGGAAATAGGCCAGGGCGCTGTCGGTGACATCGGCCGCCGCCGCCAGGTCTATCACAGAGGCCACGGCGCTGATGGTGCCACCCATGGCCTGGCCTGCACGTGGCAACAGAGCTGGGCACAGTGAGGGACAGACAACAAGAGGGGGAGCCGAGAAGCTCCTCTTCTGACATGCACAGGTGCCCAGGGCATGCAGCTCAGGCCCTGCCCCACACAGCCCCAAAGCCAGCTCAGGGTGCAAAACCACCTCCTCCCCATTCCCACACCTCAGGTACTTGTGGGGCAGCACCACAGCCCAGGTGTCATCCTGCACCCCCTTCCAGCACAGCACACACAGTGGCAGGATGAGACCTGACCTGCTGGGCTTGCAGGTCCCCCAGTCCTGCAGAAAAAGCCCAAACCTTTTCCAAAGCCTAAACCTGGCTTTCCACCAGCACACATATAATCAACCTCTCTTCTGCACTGCCCCAGATGGGAATTCAAGCCACCAGCAGCAGGAATGCCACCTCAGGGATCTGGTGCTTTCCTTCTCTGAGATAAACTCATTAAAACACTCCTGTCTTGGCCCCAGGAAAAATTTCACCATCCTGATTTTTTCCTCCCTTCCCCTCTTGGTTTGTCAACCATTCCACAGCACATTTATAATGTTATCAATGCTCCAGGGAGCTCATCACTCACAGCTCCCAACCTGCCCCTCATCACTCATGGAAATGCTGATCAGAAAGGAGCAGACAAGGCAAAGCTGCAGATCCCTCTGCTGGAAATGGCAGGGCAGGGAGATGTCACCTCCTTCCCTCCCTCCTCCCTGCACCCAGCAACTCTCTGGGGTAAATAGCCATAGTTTATGGCTATTTACAGAAACCAAAGCTCATGTGACCGAGCAAGTTTCTCCTTCAGCAACTTCCCTTTATCATTAGGGTGAAGTTGAGCTTCTAAAACAAACCCCACGTGACAAAAGCCCAGAGGCAGGAGAGAGAAAACCACAGGGCCGAGCAGGAAAAGTCCAAGAGCACGATCCCAGTGGGATAACCCAACCTGAGAGCAGAGCCTGCAGGTTCCTCATGGGGAAGCAGCTGATCAGGCCAAAGATGCTGCTGGAGAAGACAGTGGAGGCACTGCTGACCATGGCCACGCAGCCGACCATGAGGGCAAAGAAGAGTGTGGTCCAGGCAGAGGTGTCCACCTTCACCAGCACCGTGACCACCAGGAAAACAGCCAGCATGACAAAGAGGGAGGACAGGATCCGGACACTGGCAGGAACCCTGGGGACAAGGGGAAGAAGTCACTCCTGTGTTTCAAACCACAAAGTGAAGGTTGGACGTGGGAGGGCAACTCCTGTGCTGGCAGAAGGGGCAAAGAAAATAAAGACAGGTGGGAGGAGATGAGGAAGCAGTGAGGCAAGGCAGAGAGGCAGGGAGCTGGAATCTGGAGATCAGCCATGCAAACCCATGCCTGCAAGCATGCAGCAGATTGATGTGGGATAGGGAAGGGTACAAATGAAGGCATGAAGCTGTCTGAGATTTAAGCCAAGCTTGCAACAAGGTGCAGCTGGTCCATTTCTTATCCCAGTTCAAGGGCTGGTAAGACCAGGGCAAGGTGCTGCTCCTACCTGGATGAGCCTAGCTTTTGTCTACCAGTCCCCTGATGATAATAAAGGTATTTTTAAGAGGGAAGACTGTTTCCAAGCAATTAACCAAGGAATTCATTAGGAATTTATTTACTCAAGCCAACTGCAGGCACTTGTGGATTAAGGTGCTTCTCCCATTTCATCTCAGCTGGCTGCAACTCAGGCAGGGGCAAGGAGGGGAATTTTGGCTGCACAGGAAAGCTGAGCTCAGCAGGGTCTCCCCCTGAGGGAAGGGCAGCCTGAGCTGGAAAGCTGGAAAGAAGACAGAAGAAACATGGCTGGGGCACTTAGGATCAGAGCAACACTTACTTGTTGACAAGCAAGAAGTTTCCAATCAGGCACAGCACTGAGGGCACAGTGGAAGCAATGGAGATGTAACTCTCAAAATAGTCCTGCCAGGGAAAAAAAAAAAAAAACAAACCCAAACAAAGTAAAAAATGTTGTAGGGGGAACCAACACATGAATTTCAGGTCTTGAATATGACACAACAGGGAGTTATGGTGTAAGTGTCCACCTTGTTGCATTGTTCTCCTTGTAGCCCATGCTGCAAATTGCTCAGGGCAATGGAAATTCTGGGATTCACCCTTCCATAGCCCTGGGCTGTTTCAGGAAATCAGGGACATTAATTCAGAAGATAAAAAATAAACAGTGAAAGAAATAGCTGCCATGGTGCTGTGCACCATCAAAGTGTGTCTGCTCCCTCTCCTCCCCTCAAGGGGCTTAATCCCATTTTTTTGCTGCAGGAATCTCAGCCAGCAGGCAGAATGATGCACACAAAGAGCAGGATAACCACCCCTATCACAACAGGTTTGCACTTTTCTGCACTTTTCCAGCTACAGAGATGGGGGTCTCATCATGTCCAACCAGGAGAAGGCACTTGGCAGGTTTTCTCTGCACAGTTCATTATATTTTTACAGCTTTGCATCATTTTTAATCAGTTTACAAGCACATTCATCTCTTCTTCCCTATCAGGAGCTTCACTGGAAGCAACAGGAAATCTAATAATCACTCCTAGAGGGTCCAGATAGGCAGAGACTTAAATGCCTGTGCTTATGGCATCAGCTCAGCCAAGCAGGAGGCTCAAAGCTGTGGTCACATGATGAATCAGGAGAAGACAAAGCAAAATGCAAAGCTGGCTGCTAAAACTCCAGCTTATTTACCCACCTACTTAAAACAAACCTCCAAACCATCCTGGGGATACTCAATAAACTTCCAAGTTAATTTGCTTCTGCTTCTGGGGAGGAAAAATGACTTTCTCATGCTTTGCACCAAGCAGAAGTGTACTCAAAGTAACCCAGCAGAGATGCTGTGTTTTGAGCATCCCAGGGAAATATTCATTCATTCCAGCAAATGGGCTCACACCAGCAGTGAGAAGAGAATTGGGCAAGTACTTAAGAGCCCTTGCACCACATTTTTAATGTAGCAGCAGAATGGTGGATGGCAAATTTAATCCATGCCTGGACCAGTGGAAAATATCAGGTTCCATATTGCTCTCTCCTGCTTGTTAGGTTTTAATCCATCACCAGTGGCAACTCTTCTCCCTCCTTGGGTATTCCCACACTTCACAGATATGCTTTCATTTCAGGCACTGCAGGATATACCTAGTTCTCCTCCCTTTCTGCTGAGCCCTTAAAACAAACCTGACATCTTCATCCCACATCCAGGTCTAACTGGGGGAAGGTGTCATCCCTTAGCCACACAATGGAAGTGTTTAACCCCATATTAACTCCAAACACTCTGCCACAATGCCTTAGAAAGCCCCAAACCAGAACAAAGCATGGTGGTGGCAAATCAGACACAAGATGCTTTTTGCAGAGTAGTTTCTATCCTGCTCCAGCCCAGCTAGGCTCCTGCCAGGCTGGAAAAGGAATCCAGGTCTGTGAAGGTGGCTGGAGTGTTACTGAGCACGGGGCATGAAATTAGCAGCAGTGAAAAGGCTGGAGCCAGGAGGTGGCTGGAGCCAGGAGCAGGCTGTCACTCAGAGGTGCATCCTTCCAGAGTCCAGCTCTGTGTGCAGGTCCAGCTCCTCCTGCAGCAGCAGCAGGGCACAAACTGGGCTGACTGGTTTGGTGTTGATCCCAGGCACGTAGCTGTTCCTTGGAGAAAGGAAAAGGTGTCGCTCCACGGCCACGCAGGAAGAGAAAAAACACCTTTTCAGCAAAGAAGTGGCTGATCCAGCCAGGAGTAGAGCTGCACAAGCCAACACCTACTTTAACACACTTTACTTAAACCCAGCTTTTCTCAAGAGGATCAGCATGATGTAGAGGCAGTGAGGAACATGTGGGATGCAGGGAATATGAGAGAGCACTGTGCCATGTGGTGACAAAGCACCTTTCACCCCTCTCTGAGCACCTTCACTAGCACAGATAGTTTTGGTCTTCAGGCAGTGCAGGAGCTTGGACACCTCAGTGTAATTCAGTTTCCTGCTTTACAGCAGCACACCTGTAGCATCCTGCTATAAGCACTTCCCTTCCTCCCCATCAAAAAAGCAGCTGACACTTAACTATGAAAATTAAAAGAGCTGTGGGTGTACTGGAGTGAGAAATCCAAGGGGAAACGAGGGTGTCACACCTGGCTCTGTGTTTATATAAAACCAAAAAGTGCCCAAACCACACGAGCAAGCTCTGCCACGAGAGGAGGATGTGATGCAGCCTCATCGCTCCAACACTTTTTCCAGCCACAAAGAAACAAACCCATGGCTTTGTCAGGGAGGCACAGGGAAATAATCCTGCTGTGGCAGGAGGAGCAGAAAAAGCAGCCTTTCTGGGAACAGAAAGAGGCCATTAACCTGCCACCCCAAGGCTGCCTCATCCATCACCCCATGACAAACTCCTCGCTCCATATGTGACAAGCCAGATGTTGATCACTGCAAGGAGATACCCATGGCCAGATACACCTGCCAGATCACAAAGGACACAAAAAAAGACCACCACAAACACACCTTGCACTGCAGAAAGTGCCCTACGAAAGGTAAAGCCCCATTTTTGTAGATTCACCTTAACACTTAGCAGTGTAAATAAGACTAAAAGGCAGACCACAAAATTATTTGAAGCATCTTCCCTGCAGCTATTTGTAAATAAATACCAAATAAACCCTTCCCTCTGGTTTGCAGCAGGTGAGACCCTGGAGGATATTCACTTACCTTCTGGGGAAGTGGAGGAGGGGGAAATGAGCAAGTCAGGAAAGAAAACAGGTTATTTTTTTCTGCCTCAAAAGCAGCACTCACCCGCAGGTCTGAGGCCACCTGCCCCCCGGGGCCTGGCTCATCCGAGCAGTTCTGCAGCTTGTACCTCCAGTAGTGTTTGGCCGTGATGAAGAAATTCCAGGGCAGGAGGGACCCGATGCCCAGGAGGAAAAATATAAGGTAGGCCCCATGCCAGCGGTCCCTTGGCTTCTGCCGGCTGTAGCTGCTCCCCACGGGATCCTCCAGCAGGGGCTCCTGGTCCGGGGGAAAGCTGCCGGCTGCCGGGATCATCGTGCTGGGAAAAAAAGCCGCCCACAAAGACATTGTCACACCAGGGCTCCAAAGTGCTGCTCACAAGATGTGGCTCCAACCCCCTTTGGCCCCAGCAAATCATGGAATCACGGAGAGGTTTGCGATGGAAGGGACCTTGAAGCCCACCTCACTCCAACCCCCCTGCCACGGCAGGGACACCTTCCACTGTCCCCAGGTGGCTCAAAGTCCTGTCCAGCCTGGCCTGGGACACTTCCAGGGATCCAGGGGGAGCCACAGCTTCCCTGGGCAACCTGTGCCAGGGCCTCAGCAGCCAAACAGTGGAGGAGTGAATCAGGGATGGAAAGGCATGGGGAAAGGGACCGAGACTCAGCAGATACCACCCATATTTCCGTCCATAATTAATAATTAACCTGCCCCTTGGACTTGCAGGAGTAAGAAATCTCGCTTAGCTCATGCCAGGCTCCAAACAAAAAAAAAAAAAACCCCGACAGCTGCCAAACCAACAGCGCCTTCGGGCTCTGCAGAGCAAGGTGTAAACTCCCAGTAACACCGCCGGGCTTTCCAAAGCGACTTGTAAACTACCACAACATTCCCGGGGCTTGGCGGAGCGACTCCCAAACCCAGGGCGACGTCACCGGGCTGCGTGAAGCGACTCACAAAGCCACACGGCATCGGGCGGCGCAGGAAAACCACCTGTGGACGCCACGGGAGGGACACCGGGGGGCTGCCCAGGGACACCGGGACCCAGCGCCACCACGCCGGGCCGGGCCGGGCGCCTCGGTGCTGACCCCGAGCAGCGCCAGCGAAACCCCCGCCCAGAGGGGCCGGGTAGAGCGCGGGGGAGGCGGAAATGCCGGAAACCGCGGATTTTTGCGAACAAACGGGGAATTTCGGGAGCGCAGCCTTCCTCCCTGTACCCGCACGGCCCCGCTCGCCCCCACAGCGCTGCACTTACGGGAGTCCCGCCCGGCCCCGCCGCCGCCACCGCCGCCGCCTCAGGGCCCGGGCCCC
>VXAX01006460.1:109692-147201 GCA_013399835.1 Leptocoma aspasia
CCTCAGCCCACACACGTCCCTCAGCCCCTCAGCCCCTCAGCCCCTCAGCCCACACACATCCCTCAGCTCCTCAGCCCCTCAGTCCCTCAGCCCACACATGTCCCTCAGCCCCTCAGCCCCTCCATCCCAAATTCCGCCCCGCTCCGGTGGGACCCAGCCTGTGTCCAGGTGTGGCACCCCCAGCACGGGAACGCTGTGGGGCTGCTGGAGAGAGTCCGGAGGAGGCCCCGGAGCTGCTCCCAGGGCTGGAAAGTCCCTGTATGGAGCCAGGCTGGGAGAGCTGGGGGTGCTCACCTGGAGAGGAGAAGGCTCCAGGGCCTAAAGGGGCTCCAGGAGAGCTGGAGAGGGACTGGGGATAAGGCACGGAGGGACAGGACACAGGGAATGGCTTCCCACTGCCAGAGGGCAGGGATGGGTGGGATATTGGGAAGGAATTCTTCCCTGTGAGTGTGGGGAGGCCCTGGCAGAGGTTACCCAGAGAAGCTGTGGTTGCTCCATCCCTGGAAGTGTCCAAACCCAAGCTGGATGGGTCTCTGAGCACCCTGGTCTCCTGGAATGTGCCCACGGCACAGGGAAGCAACAAGATAATCCTAAAGGCCTCTCCTTCTGCCCAAATCATTCCATGATTCTATGAAAATGAGTGTTGATCACAGCCTGGCTTCCCACACAGCAGTAATAAAAGCTTTTGCCTTGGCTTGATTTTTGTCAGAAGTCACCAAAACACCACCTCCTGAAGATGGGAGGGTGGGGAATGGGGACCATCTTCTGCAGGATAGGATACGAGCTCCTCCTTTACTCCCTGTGCTTCCTGCAGTGCCCCAGCAGCATGAATTCCACTGTAAAGTCCTTGATTCCCTCCAAACTACACTTTGCCACTCACCTTGAGGGCATCATTACCTCTTTTTTCCCTGTTTCATTCCCCAAAGCTGTGTCTGGCTCCTCAGCAGCCACACAGGGACATGCACATGTACCCAACCCTTCATCAAAGCAAAATACTCTATTTTTCTCTTTGCAGAAGGCCCCAAAACCGTCTAGTCTGGATTTTTTTTTCACCTATGGGAGAAGCACAGAGGGAGCCAGACACCTCCCAGTAGCCCCAGTGGCCACCACCCACCTCCAGCCTCTGAGCCTTGGAGCAGAGCAGGTCAGATGGCCTTGGCCACGCAGATGTCACAAGAACCCAGGACACGCTCCAGTGTTTTTTCCTCTTTTGTGAGCAAAACAAGCAGCAGCACGCAGCTGCCCCACTGGCAATGCACTGAAATGGAAAGGCTCGAGAGGAGCACGTGGGCTTCTCTTCTGAGGTTTCTCCTTGGGATTTTCATCCGTGTTGACATGCCAGGCTGGCAGAGCACCTGAGGAGATGGCACGGCCTATCTGAGTCAGTAACTCGGCAGCTCTGAGGCATTGGCCTGATATTTCTGAGCTGCTGCCATCCATCACGTCAAAAAACCCACTGCTGGGGAAGAGCCTGGCATCACATCAGCACAGGGGACAGTGACAGCCCAGAAGGGGGGACAAAGCCAGGCCAGAGCTGTGACAGCCCCTCCTGACAATGTTACCCACACTCCAGAGACCCTCTGCAGCAGCACAGCCGCCGTGGGGCTGGGGACAGGTTTAGGGACACCCCTGTCCTGCTGCTGGGTGTCTTCTCTCCTACAGAATAAACCTGTTGGCACTTCAGGGGACAGCTGCTGGTTCTGAGTCCGTCACGGGGGCTGAGTTCAGCGTGCCACTGCAGGGGTTTGGGGTGGCTGATTTCTAAGGGGAATTAGCAAACTGGGTGTTGCAACTGGAGAGCAAAAGGTGGAATTGGGTGCCAGCTGGTCAAAGTTATCCATAGATGTGAGCCCTTGGAAAGATGGTTTAGTGCAAAAAGTGCCCAGAGAAAGCAGCGTGGGAGGTGGAGGTTAAGGGAATTCAGATGTAAAGAAAGGGACAAGCAGGAATGCCTTTTAAACTGACAAGAGGACAGGTTTATGTGGGATATTTGCAAGAAATTCTTCCCTCTGAAGGTGGTGAGGCCCTGGCATGTAGTGGAGATATAGGGGAAAAGTAGTTAATTAGTGTAGTTAGCACAGGGTGCCTGGAGAAGCTGTGGCTGCCCCTGGATCCCTGGAAGTGTCCAAGGCCAGGCTGGATCAGCCTGGTCTGATGGACGGTGTCCCTGTCCATGGCAGGGGGGTGGAACAAGACTGTCTATAACGTCCCTTCCAAAGCAAACCATTCTGGGACTCTCTGAAAAGGTTATCTCTTCTGAGAAGGCGTCTGCCTCAGCATCTTCTCTGGAGCTGGAAAGCCCAGCTGGGAAGGTTGAGCATATTTGTGTGGCCACGTTATAATCACTGTGGTGGCAGGGCAGCAATTTCGTCCCCATTTTTTCCTCACTGGTTGCAAAAGTCCCACTCCTGCCCAGAGCACGGACAATGTTGCCACCTCCTGGTGGCAACTGGTCCCCGTGAGCTGGACGAGGTGAGTGGCCCAGGCAGGGACAGTGGGGCCACTGCAAACCCTTCTGGCTTTGTTTCCTTGCTGGGACCGCAGCAGGGGAGCAGCGGTAATCCCCAAGCAGGGGAGGAAGCCAAGTGGGATGCTGGAGGACAGGGATGCCCCACTTGCAGCTGCAGCTCCATGCTCCATTCCCCCCTCCCAAATTATCCCCCCAATCCTGATCTTTGCTGGAAGGGGCATTGAATGCACTGCTTGAGAGTGTGGCCTAGCCCATGAGCCACAGCTGTAGCCCTCATCTCCCGCCTTGGAAGCACCCAAAACAAACCATCAATCGATCTCCTGCTCACTTCCATCAGGGAATCTGGCAGCAACATCCTCCTGCTGGCACGCCTGCAGCAGTGGAGCCCAAAGCAGGCTGGAGGGATGCTCACAGGGATCCCCAATGCCTGCAGGGAACCAGTGAGTGACGAACAGGAGAGGAGCAAGCAGATAGTTTATCTTTTTTTTTTTTTTTATTAGACTAGGAAATATAATTTATTGCATAAAAATTAATTTGTTACAATAGGAATGCTAAACTTTATTTACAGTTCTTTAGTTTACAGAATAAACAGACACGGGTTTAGAGGATGCCACGAGGCCCATCCCCATGACATATAAATATGGAAACACATTTTGGAGCAAGAGATGGACACTGGCAGCATGACACGGACCACAGGGCTGCCTTTGCCAAAATGCCTGGCTAGAGAAACCTCTGGGCCTGGAGGGAGGCGTGGAGGGCTCCTGGGAGCTGGCACCCACGGGAGATGGAGGCAAACCCTGCATCCCCCCTGCCCTGCTCCTGCTGCAGGTTCCCTGGTCAGAGAAACGGGGAGAATCTCCCCAAACATGCACTTCAGCCAAGGCAGGTGGCTGCTGCCTGCCCAAAGGATGGGGGAGGTGAACACAGACGGATGGGGATGGAGAGAGGCACCCACGGGCAGGATGGAGGGATGGATGGATGGACGGACACACATCCCGGCCCAGTGATCCATAAACCAGAGAACGGGAGCGAGAGAGATTCCCAGGCGACCTGAAAGAGCATCTCATCCCTCGGAGAACACCGTGGAACTGAGAAAGGAGCCCTCAAAACCACGGGCAGCTGGATTGATCCATCGAGTCTTTCTTGCTCTCCAAATTGGCTTTTTCTTCCTCAGCTCAGAGGGTCTCAGAAATGGTCAAGTGCAACCCAAAGGACAGATAAGCCCCTTCCCACATGTCACAGGGAGTCACCCTGCAGCAATTTTCCCATCCAGCACAAGGGGAAAAGATCCCTTCTCTCCCACAGCCTTGAAAACGCAGCAAGAAGTGAACCCCAGGGACCCTGAGACCCAGCAGGGAGCAGCTCTGTGCTTTCCATCAGTGCCTCAGGAGCTGCCCAGAGGAATCCTATCATATCCCAGCAATACTGAAAGCTCCTACCGAGCTGCCCTGTGCAGGTGATGCTCTCCAGGCTCCCTGAGTGTGCTCCTGTGCCCAGCACTTTGTGATGACACACGCACTCCACAACACTCAGGCTCTGCAGCCCAGAGCAGGACATGCTCCCAATACTTCCACTGATGAAGAATCCACAGCCTGGCTGTGTGATCTAGTCTAATCCTGAGCTTACCACTCCCTATTTTTTTTTTTTTTTCAAACAGACAAATTTCTAAGATACAGCACTCAGTGAGTAACTATTTCTACCTGCAGGCAACCTAAATTTTTTACCTTCATCAAGACACCGTGTCTGCCTACCACTTGGTTACTTTTCCATTCACCCCACGGCTTCTCCATTGTTATAAAAAGCCTATTCCAGGGAAAAACAGGAGCTGCAGTGAGGGATGGAAACCTGAGCACTGCTCACTATGCCATCCCTCGTGTGAAAATGCTCAGCCTGGTTCGCAGCTTGGGAATAACAGAGTATCCCTCCCTGAATCCGTGCTGAAATACTGCATCAAAATCCAGGCAGGAGTGCAGGGACCTGAAGTGGAGGTGGTTTGAAGTGGCCACACCCCAGCCTGCCAGCCCCGGCTCTCCCCTGACCCCTCCACACCCACTCACCACCTCCCTCTGACCCCAAAGCCCAGGTTTGGGGTGCTCACTGCAAAATCCTGCTGGGTTTACATCCCCCACTTTAGCCTCAAGTCCGGAGGTTGGCGCAGGACTGAAATCTTTGGTTTGTACTGAAGTTATGTAAATGAAGGTGTAGTCATCCTAAAAAGCTCCCCCAAACCATGCCAGGGAAGAATTCTTTAAAAATACCCATATCTGGATGCACTGACTCCACCCTGAACCCCAAATACAAGGCAGCATCCCTCATCCCTCCTTGCAGGTGGAGTGGGGCCCATCGTTCCCACTGCCAGGGAAAAGGGAGTTTGCAAGGACAAAAGCCTTGGGAAGGGTCTGAGCTGGCCCTGAACCAGAGGGGTGGAGAAGCACTTCACCCTCCGAACTCCCTGGGGGTCCCAGGACATGTAAACACGTGTTGCTCAACTTGGATCACATGCTTTTCCCTACAAAAGCGTGTCCATTGAAATCTCTCTCTCTGCCACCCTGACCACAGCAACGCTCTTGCTCTCACACACCGAAAAAAAAGATTTATAAACCTGTCTTTTTTTTCTTTTTTTTTATCTTTTTTTTTTTTTTTTTTAAAAAGGACACATCCAAAGATCTGGATAATAAATTATTTGCGTTTCCTAAGAAACTTTTTTTTTCCTTTTTTTCTTTCCTATTTGCCTCGTTAAGCTGCCTGAAGCCTTTGACAGAAGTTAAGCCTGGATTGTATTCGTCTCTTCAACGCAGAAATGCTATTAGAGGAGGAGGAAGGGAACCCAAAAAAGAAGAAGGAAAAGGAAAGCCCCCATCCCAACTCGAGAAGCCCTAATTCCTCCCCGTGCCATGAGGAGGAGGAATGCTGTGTAACACTTGGATTGCTTGTAAACGCTGAGGATGGGTCTCTAAGGCTGACAGTGATGCGGGCGAAGCGCTGGCCTCGGCTCCTCCCCGCTCAGGACGGATGTGCCTCCCCCTGCCATTGGGGGAGGACCCTTCCTCACCCCCGTTTCATCCTCCTGGCCCCACAGCCGTGGGGAGCACCATCAGCAGTCCCCCTCTGTGGCCATGACCACCAGCATCTCGCTCTTGCCCATCTCCTCTAAGGCACTGGCCAGGGTGTTGAGATCGCCATCGTCCTGGTGCTCGGCTTCCCACAAGTCCAGGAGCACCCCGGTGGGGCTGGCTTTGGTGGCAAAGTAGTTCAGATACCTGAAAGGGAGAAGCAGAAGAGGGTTGGGCTGCTGTGGTGCCCTTTGGAGATGGCAGGAGGGAGGATGCTGGAGCAGCAAACCTGTTTGGAACATGAAATTCGATGGGAATGCTGTAACGCAAATACCAAAGCCCTCGAGAGACCGTCTGCAATTTTTAGACAGAGCTGGTATTCATGCAAAGGCAATGTAAGCTTTGCTTTGCTGAAATCCCCCTTTCTCCCTTTGGTCCTGGGGTGAAACCAGGTGGGAATGGCACAGGCATTGTTGCAGATAAATAAGGGCCATTCAAAGTGACAGAAGACGCAGGACTGTGGCACAGATGGATGCTAGAATTGTTTGGGTTGGAAGGGACCTCCAAGATCATCTAGTTCCAACCCCCCTGCCATGGGCAGTGACACCTTCCATTATCCCAGGGAACTCCAAGCCCCGTTCAACCTGGATTTGAACACTGCCAGGGATGGGGCAGCCACAGCTTCTCTGGGCACCCTGTGCCAGGGCCTCACCACCCCCAAGGGAAGAATTTCTTCCCAATATCTCATCTAAACCGCTCCTCTTTTAGTTTAAAATCATATCCAAGGATAGAGATGGATATAACTACACAGAGCTATATCCCCACTTATGGATGGACCTATACAGCTGGACACAGCCCCACTGGATATCTACAGCTGACAGGGAGCACAGAGTGAAGCCTCCCAGCTGAGGGCACAGGAAGGGAAAGCAAAGCCAGGGGAGACCCACCGGTCCATGGAAAGCTTCTGGGCAAGAAGTCTCCAGTCGTTCCCCCTGGAGTTGGGAGCATCAAGGCTGTTGCAGATCTTCTGCCGGATGGAGAGGGGGATTTTGAAGGCGTAGGGTCCCACCTGGGTGGTGGTGGTGGTGGTGCTGGTGGCACCGCTGTGGTGGGAGCGGAGGGTGTCGGAGGAGCTGCTGTGCTGCAAGAGGAAGGACAGGGCGAGACGTTGCTGAACTGTCCTAGCATGTCCCCTGCTGTCCCCCCACGTCCCCTCCACTCACCTCTCCCAGCGTGACGTGGAGCTGGAAGATCTGCCCTTCCCCTTCCACCTGCCGGACGCAGATCTTGCAGGTGAGCTCGGTGGAGGCCTGGCTGTACCTCTCCAGCGTGAAGGTGCAGTGCAGCGCTCGCTGGCTGCCACTCCAGATGTGGTAGAAGGGGATTTCCTGTGGGACACCAAAGCACGGGCTCAGCCAAGGCTCCAGCAGGTCCCGTGGAGATCCCACCTCCTCCATCCACCCCATGAGGGATGAGATGGGACAGCACGACCTCACAGAGAGCATGCCACCAAAAAGACCAGAAAACTGGTCCCCTTTCTCCTCTCTTTAGGAGACAACTCAGGAGACAGGCCCAGGACACCCACAGCCCTGTGGTGCCTGGCTGGAGATGGCGCTCCCAGTCTGGAAGCCCAGTTGCCCCCACGTCAGCCCCTCACCTGGTACTTGGCCAGCAGTTTGCTCCTCCACAGCGCGTGGGGGATGTCATGGATGGAGAGGCGCAGGTTGTGGTAGCTGTCCTTGAAGGGCAGAGGCTTGGGCTCCTCCAGCAGGTACCCTCCCAGTGTCCTCTCCAGCTCCAGCACCTCCTGTGGGCAGCAGGACAGGAAGGGTGAGACCCAGGAGAAGGGCAGGGGCTGCTCCTCTGCCCACCTCCGCACCCAAAGCCACGACGGAGCGGTGAGAGGCGTTGCCAAGAAGAACCAGCAGCAGCCTCAAAGCCCATGGAGAACAGTTTTTTCCACCCCAATGGGACTTACCAGCTCATCTCATACACCAGCCCCACCTAAAACTTGAATTTCCTAATGAGAGCATCCATAAATGCCTCCATACTCCTTGGAGAACACAAAGCTCCAACACAACGGTCAGGCACTCCCTTGAAGGGTGCCACTCTCTATCTGCTTGTAACACCATCCCTTCATCACAGCAGCAGCTTTTCGGAGGAAAAGACAAGCCAGAAGCCAGAGCCCTCCCTACATCCCCACCTAGAGGCACCACATCAATCCCAACAGGATCCACTACACAAGTCACAGGGAATCAAACAGCCACAGCACTAGTGGGTCCAAGTAGCCAAAGCACCCAAACTCTGGCTTCCCGTGATGCACTGAATGCTATCTATGCCACAAAACCCTTCCAGGGCAGGGAGAGACATGGATCCATGCAGGAATAACAGGATCTACAAAAACCGGCCTATCAGCAGCCAAACCTCTGGTGTAATGCCTGCAGGAGGGGTCCCAGCAGAGGAGCTCCACAACATCCTCCCTGTTTCCTTTGCAGAGGACGAGGAAGGACAGGCAAAGCAGTAAACACCTCATTATTTCACTGTGGTCACTTTGCAGGCAGTTGCATCAGGTTGTCAGCTCCCCAGGGCCAGGCCATCCTGAGAGGCACCAGGCAGCATCCTGCTGCCAGGGCAAACAGCTTTGGGAAGGGGATATTTACCTTCAGAGCATCTGGCGTGTCCTCCAAGCAGTAGACCTTGAGGCTGTACTCCAGGGAGGTGCAGACGGTGGGGGCAAAGATGGCCAGCTGGAGCCTCTTGATGGCTGACCTGGAGTAGGACTCCCCCACAAAGACGTAGGTGCCAAGCTGGTCCAGCAAAATGTGGCAGGACTTGGCTTCCAGCTGGCAGTAGCAGGGAGTGTTGAGGGTCTCCTCATCCAGGGTCACAACTTCCTACAGAGACATCAAGATTGAGGGTCAGCCCATCGTCCAAGGGGTTGTGCCCCTCAGGGTCTCTGCTGGCTGCAGGGCCTGGGTTGCCCCCTTACCTCCCAGTTTCCCTGGTGGGATTGTGTTTTCAGCTGGTAGATCCAATCCGAGGAGCTGATGTCGGCACAGTGGGGAATGGTCAGGACGACAGGGCGGCACAGGAGCAGGCCCGTGGGCCCACAGGTCACCGCTGGGCTCAGCACTGTCTGTGTGCCCTCAGAGGGCAGCCTGGGGAGGGACAGGGGACAGAGGTTGGACAGGGAACTCCCTGGTGGCCAACAAGGAGTGGGTGGCCAGTGGGGTGACTTACAGGGCGGTCTCAGCCTTGTTGAGCACCAGGTACATCTCGTAGAACTTCCCCTGGGGGATGGCCCCGTGGGGCACCAGCAGGCTCACCCCTGGAACAGCACACACAGGTGTCATCACAGGCAGGGGGGGAATGAGGGAGAAACCACCCTCCACCCCAGCCAGAGAGCACAAAGAGAGCAGGGAGCCAGGGCAGCACAGAGAGGAACACCTCCAGATCATAGAAACATGGAATGCTTTGGGTTGGAAGGGACCTTAAAGATCACCCAGTTCCAGCCCCGCTGCCTTGGGCAGGGACACCTCCCACTATCCCAGGCTGCTCCAAGCCTTGTCCATCTTGGCCTTTAACTCTTCTGGATATGGGGAAGCACAGCTTCTCTGGGCTGTCCCATGGCTGCACTGCTTGCAGGGATGAGCCAGGCCAATGCTTTTTCTTCACTAGGAAGGAAAAGCCTCATCTTTGGGGTTTTTTGCAAGGCGCTGGCCTTGGATCAATGGCCAGGAAAAACCAAGGCAAGGCTTTACCCAAGGAGGCTGTAACCTCCAGCCTGAGATGTCTGGCTTGGGAATGGCTTTCTGCCTTCCTTCCCTGAGCCAGGTTTGGGATAGCAAAGGGCTGGTTACACAGGCACAAAAGCAACTCCTTGATGGTTCAGCAGCCACACAACCCCAGCCTGCGGCTTACCTGTGCCTGGCACGGTGAGCCTTCCCCCCAGGTAGCCAAATGTGCCACTGGCGCTGTAGCCATGCTCCCGGGGCAGGCTGAGGAGGTGCTGGGAGCCCAGGCCTTTGCTCCGCACGTTGGCAAAGTGGCCATCCCTGGCGGTGTCCCCCGGGAAGGTGCCAGTGGCGGGGACCCCGCCCAGCAGGTCCGTGCTGTCGTGCAGCCCCGGCGAGGAGGAGGCGGTGGAGGAGTTGTACACCTTGATCTTGAGGCTGGGCAGGGGGTCCAGCAGGGGGGAGTTGGTCATGGGGATCTTGTCAGAGGAGTCCTGCAGGGCGTACATGGGGCCGCGGTACACGCCCGCGCTGGCCGTCAGGTCCGGCTGCATGGACGGGTGCAGCAGCTGAGGGTTGTCTGCGGGACCGGGAAACACAGGTGGGATGAAGACAGCAGTGGAAACAAGGCCGTGGAAACCTACTGCTTGACATCCCAGAATGGTTTGGGTTGGATGGGACCTTCAAAACCCATCCATTCCAAACCCTTGCCGTGGGGCACCTCCCCATAGACCAGGCTGCCCCGATTCCCACCATCAACACCTGACCACTCCCATGGAGCCTTCAGCCTTCAAAAATCAGTATATTCCCTCAGTAAAACGAAACTGGGAGCCCAGTGAGCATCCACCCTCTCCTGTGACTTTCCTTCTGCTTGACCTAAGGCTGGTGAGGACCTCCATGGCTCTTACCATGACGGGATGTCTTGAAGTTGACAGGGTGGAACCCTCCGGTCAAGGCGGCCGAGGAGTCCGTGATGTCCGTGTCGAAATCCCGGCGTCTCCTCCGGTACACCACCACCCCCACGGCCATGAGGATCACAATGAAGACGAAAATGGCCACCACCAGCCCAGCGTACAGGGCCACATCGCCCGTGGCCTCCAGCACTGAGAGGGATTAAAGACACAGAGGTGAAAAAAGGGGCAGCAGGAAAGCACGTCAAGACCCACCATTGCTCCCCAATCCCACCACTGACTTAGGCATGGGTGGAAAAATGTGCCCTGGGCCTGCTGGAAAGGCTGGCAAGAGGATGGCAGGTGTTTTCTAAGAACAGGAAGTCAAGAGCAATGCCAGAGAATGAGATGGAGGTGAAGCCCTCAGGCCTTTGGAGGATACTTGGCCACAGCTTGTGCAAATTTCACCTGAGCACCAAGGGTCCTAGAAACGTTAGGTTTGTGCAGCTCAGGTTCACGAAGCTGTGAGCAACCTTCACATCCTAACAGAGACAGCCCTGAGGAGCCCACAGGAGTTTTGGAGCGGGCTTTAGTTGTTCCATCTTCCCACCCTGTCCTCGCCCAGCTGCCAGGGAGCCCCTACCATGGATTCAACAGAACAAAACCACAGGAACAAACAAATAAAAAAAGAATGGTCATGAAATGAGCACTTACGGTGGCTTTTGGGCTCGTTTAGAATTCTTTTATCTGTTAGGAAAAACAAAGTTAGAAAAGAAAAAAGTGAAGGTGATGATGGGGATGAGATGAAACAGAAAGTGGGAGGTAAGCCAGCCCAGGGGGGTGTGGGAGACCAGCATCGTTCCCTGGGGCATTCCAAAAGCCAGATAAAAGCATGGTGACAAGGACATCCCCATGCCCAGGCAGGAAAGGCCACAGTGGCCACAGTGGTGTCACACAGCAGCAGGTGGCAGCACTGGCTGCCTTCAGCATGCCCACTCACAGGTAGCAGCACCATTGCCATCACAATGGGTTTATTTCCTCAAAAAACCACCTCCAGAGCTCCCAGCAGTGACCCAGGGAAGGTGTTTTCATGGTGTGGCTTAGAAACCCCTCCTGTTGCCCTGTCTACCCACAACCAGCTTTATTTCAGCAGAGACCCCAAACTTATGGGGGGAGGACAGGGGCCTTAATGCCAGCGACACATTTAGATCCCCCAAAATCCCCACAATTCCCAATATCTCTTCCTCCAGGTAAGAAATAACTCTGGAAGGGATGAATCTACTTGAAAACACCTTTTTAAAGACACGACTTAAAACTCAGGTGGCAGCGGCTGCTCCATCAGCTTGGAGGCACAGCCAACAAAGCGTGGCCAAATGCCCGAGCACCACAGCCGGTGGCATCTCCTGTGGCACGTTCCCACCCTCCTGGGTACTCACTGTGCAGGCAGAGGCCATCGGTGCAGTTTTTGGAGTCCAGCAGCACCCCGCTGCAGTCCTTGCCGCCGTTGCGGGGCGCGGGGGCCGCGCACTCGCGGCTGCGCCAGTGGGTGCACTCGGTGCTGCACGCTGACCACTTGCTCCACTCCGTCCACGCACCGTCCACTGTGGGCACACCGGACATGGCAGTGTCAGTAAAACCTTCCCACCTTTGGGGAGTGTTATCCCTGCACTCCTTAAAAACCAGCTTGTTCCAGCCCCCCTGCCACGGGCAGCGACACCTTTCACTATCGCAGGGTGCTCCATCCAGCCTGGCCTTGGGCGCTTCCAGGGATCCAGGGGCAGCCACAGCTTCTCTGGGAAACCTGTGCCAGGGCCTCACCACCCTCACAGGGAAGAATTTCTTCCCAATACCCCATCTAATCCTGCCCTCTGTCTGTGTGAAGCTCTCTCTGTTGTGCTGCCACTCCAGGCCCTTGTAAACAATCTCTCTCCATGTTTCTTGTAGGCTCCCTTGAGGTACTGGAAAGCTGCAATTAGGTCACCTCAGAGCCTTCTCTTGTCCAGGCTGAACAATCCCAACAATCCCAACCACGGCCTGGGGTACAGGCAGCGTGGGCATGGCAGTTTGTGAACCCTCCTTACCTGGGCAGAGGGTGGTGCACGTGATTTTCTGGAAGGGCTGGCCGTCACAGAAGGAGCCGCCGTTCAGGGGTGCGGGGTTGGTGCAGGTCCGCGTGCGCTTCTGCCAGCCCCGGCCACAGCGGTTATTGCACGGAGACCACTCGGACCAGGTGGACCAGCCACCATTCACTGCAGAGGACACAGGCAGAGTTAACTCTGGAGCCTAATCCATCAGCCAAGCCTCGGGCTGCAGCTAAGCCTTCAGTCCTCACACCTCCTGTGACCCCTTGTTACAGCTCAGCCTCATGAACAGCTAACCACAAATCTCCCTCTTGCATCGCCACCCCGTGCCCGAGATGCTCAAGACTGCTTTGGTCCTTATATTTTTGTGTCTGGCCCTGAGGGGATCTTTGATTTCACAGCAAAGTTCAGCCAAATACAGCTTTCCAGCTGCTTTGAGAGTCAGAGCAATCCATCTGAATCCAACCTCCATCCACCCTCCTACCCAGCTGAGAATTCTTGGAAATACCTCCACCCCTACACCTCAAACCTCTCCTTACTGCCTGTGGAAGCCATTAAGAGGCTCCTGTTCTGCAGATATTGGTTGTCACCTAACATAATTCACTAATTCACTTCTACCACTCCCAGGAAGTGCCCACATTCCCCCTTGGCTTGGTGACATGGCCAGCACCAAAGGTCCCCTTCCCGGAGCACGGGCTGGTACCGTAGACGATGACAGCGGCCGTGGTGCTCCGGCGCTTGGCCACGATGTTCTTGGCCATGCAGGTGTAATTAGCAGTGTCCAGCAGCCGGGCCTGCTTGATGATGAGGTTGTGGTCGATGGTGATCAGGAAGTTGGTGTCCTGGGTGGGATCGATGACGTCCTCGTTCCTCAGCCACTCCACCTGGCAGGAAAGGAAGGGATGGGGATTAAGCCATCACCAAGACCAAAGATGTCCACAGCACTTTAACCACTGACTGGACAACCTTGCCTCTGACTGGAGTTATTTCTCCTCAAAAACTGGGCCAAACCAGGCCTGACTGGGGCACGTTACTGGTGTTTTGGCCAAGGATGAGACGCTGTGGCTCCCTCCAACACACAGCTCCCAGTGGCTGATGGAGCTGTGGGCAAGGAAAGCTCCACTACCATGGTAGGAAAACCCATCCAGACTGATTTTCCTGGCCCTCAGCTCCCACTGGGGTGGGATGGGGTGGGATGGGGCATTCCTTCAGGAGCTGCTCACCTCAGCCTGTGGGACCCCCTCGGGCGGGCGGCACTGCAGCAGCACCTCGTGCTCCAGCGGGACCTCCTTGCCCAGTGGCTCCTGATCAAAGTTCTTCCGTAGGTCTGGGAGGGGAAGGAAAAGCCAGGGGTTACCAGCCTGCAGCAGGAACAGGGCAGCCTCCAAAACTTTGGTGAGCACCTCAGCACCAAGCACCCTCAAGTCAGGAAGTCCCTCTGGCATAGACAGCCAGGGCAAAACGTGCCCTGGGAGGAAGGAGCTGAAGAACCACATTTTCCAGGGTGGATTTGGGGCAGCACATGGTGCTCAAGGATGATACATTTCCTCCTTCATGTGCTTGCAAGCTTATACCCCATCCTGTCTTTTCCTTTTGGGACTAACCTCAGCTTATCCTCTGTTTCTTCATCACTCCCAGCAGAGCCCCTGGAGATGTGGGGGACACAGCAGTGTCCTGCTCCAGAGCCTGGGAAGGAGCAGGAACATCACTAGATGGTGCTGCAGCCCTCTGCTACAACTCCCAGACCTCTCCATGTAGCTCCTGAACCCTCTGCTCCAAAAAACACCATGGAAGTATTCAGGCCAGGCTCAAGGGGTTTTGGAGCAAGCTGATCTAGAGGAGGGTGTCACTCCCCATGGCATGGGGTTGGAATGAGGGGAATTTTAAGGTCCATTCCAACCCAGAACTTTGTGTGATTCTATAATTCTCTAAGTCTGTGTTTTTCCCAGACTAAACCCTTCAGCAGCATAGCTGATCCACCACTCTGTTTTGGATAACACGTTGGATTATTACCCCTCTAATAGCAAAATCTGTTTGGGCCCGGGGAAGCCTGGCTGTCCTCCTGTAGCACCGCCGTCTCATTTGCTAATCAAGCAAATTCAGGCGGGCCCAGCCTGACTAACTCGCCTTTAATCAGGCTGCCACCCCCAAAGAGCAGCTCAGGGCAGTGACATGTGACAGCAGGGACACGGAGGACGTGGAGTCGCTGATTCAGGAGGAGCGTGCAAGGTGCCATCCCTTGGGTTATTAAGGATAATAAAACCCTGGGAAGCGCTGAGCACGCTGCTGGGCAATGCGGCCTTAACCCTGGCAGTGCCACCACCCTGGCAGGTGGGCATGGTGACTCTCAGTTACCAGCTGGGGTGGGGAGGGAAAACCAGGGCCATCCAGCAAGGATGGGCCATCCGAAAGTGATCAGAAAATAGAGAAGGAGTGTGGTTANCATTTCATCTTTCCCAGCAAAGGAGCGAGCCTTTGGAGACGGGAGCAGCACTTACAGGCGATGCGGACGTAGGCCCGGCGGCTCTTGGTGGTGCCAGCCGAGCTCCAGGCCACGCACTGGCAGCAATGCGGCCTTAACCCTGGCAGTGCCACCACCCTGGCAGGTGGGCATGGTGACTCTCAGTTACCAGCTGGGGTGGGGAGGGAAAACCAGGGCCATCCAGCAAGGATGGGCCATCCGAAAGTGATCAGAAAATAGAGAAGGAGTGTGGTTATACGGATGGTCGGTGATGGGACANAGGCCAAACAGCTCCTCCACCTGCTGCCGGGACACCTCGATCTGCACCTCCCGCACCAGCAGCCCTGCAAGGGGACACAGACATGGCACCCGATGGGCAGGAGCAGCTGGGAGCAGGGAAACTGAGGCAGCGCCCCAGAGGGGTGGTGCATGTGCAAAGCTGGAGGGCAGAGCGGTGGAGGCTTCTCGTCTGGGGTTGGAACCTTGCTATTGCTGTGGTTTGGGTAGTAACAAAGGATTTTTGACAATAATATCAGAAGGTTAATTATAATTTATTAACCTGACTTTAAAGGATTTGGGTTATTATCTGCTCAGCCCAGAGCATCTTAAGCTCTTGCTTCAAGCTCTGTTCAAAGAATCCTAGAATAGTTTACACAATTAGAGATAACAACTTTTTATTTCATAGGTTGAAAGGAAGAAAACTTCCATCTCCTATATCAGGAGACAGGCAGAAAAACTGTGTCCTTGAACACAGCTTAGAGATTTGTTTATAAAAACTTGTACAGAATAAAAAACAGTAAAAAATGGTTTCCCATGAAAAGAATTTTTCTGCAGGCCTACATGCAGAAAAATTTATAATATGTTCATGCAACACCTTGCCAATCAGGGATCCCTCTGTTCCCTCTGAAGGATGGTGTGGAGATGAAGCCAGGGCAATGGATCACGTGCAAGTGCCTCTTTTTTCCCTCCAGTCCGGCTGAGCAGGACCAGAATGTCTTCAGCATTTCTCAAGGCATCACCCTCCTCCACCAGCTCTCTCCCACATTGTCAACATCCCTGTCTGGACCCCTTTCCACCCACCAGGGTTTGAAGGATGCTTCCCCCAGGCTTTGTTGTGGGAGAAACCACCCTTGCCTGTGCCACTTGAATACATAAATAACAAGACAAATAAAACCTTAAAGAAACCAGCCTGGCCATGGCAGGAGGGCAATGACAAAGGTGACACCACCACAACCAGGACATGGTCCCCTGGACTGCAGGAGCACCAATGATCATCACCAAGGGCGGGAGGGACTCGAGCCTTACTTTTCCTTATTTTAAGCAATACCTTTCCATTTTTTTTTCAGTTTCTATTTTGAAAAGGCCTCAATTTCACAGTGATTGAGACCCGCATGCTCCCCAGCTGTAATTTTGTTACAGCTCACTCCCAGTGCTGTGAGGAGCAATTACTGTCTCCCTGCCACCTTCCTGCAGAAGAGCTGACATGGAAATACAATTTATTTTGTCACTATTCAGGGGGGAAAAAAAAAACAAAACACAACAAGAAAAGCCCAAAAGCAAAGGTATTTGGGCCAAGCACTTTTGGGAAACTTAGGGATTTTAAAAGGACCCAGGATGGAGATATGGCTCCAATCCATCTTGTCTATCTGGGAAGCTCTGGTGGGATGAGCACCCTGGAAAAATGGGAAGCATCCTGCAAATGTCCTACCTCTGTCCCACTGAAATCAGTCACTACCCAAAACTGAAGACTGAGCCCATGGCACACAGGAGTGACTTCCTAAGGGCTTCCAGGCACCCAAAGAGAGCCATCCTTCCTGCCCAGCCCTTCTCACCCAGCTGAATTATCCTCTCTGACTTGGCCTATTTTTGCTTTCTTCCGCATGAAATGTTTTGGATCAGACGCAGTCAGAGCATTACTGAGCCAGGCTCATTCAAGACACGTCATCTTAAAAGTTCCTTTTTTTTTTTTCTTCCCCTTCTTCTTAAAGGTCCCTTTTTCCAAGCTTTTAACCAAGGACACTTAAAAACTAACCATGTTAACCCGTGCCTTTGTGCCCGGCTCTCCCCCGTGCCCTTTCCAGCAGCTTTCCTGAACAACGCCAGGCGCTGCAAATGCAGATTTTTTAGCACGTTAAACCACTTTGGTTCCAGCTCCATTTTCCTTAGGGAGGCTGCCAGGCAGAGATGCCCACACCGTCAGCTTTTACATGCGTGGCATCACCTGCAGGCACTGTCGGTTCACTCCCTGATAGCAGCAATGCCATCTTTGAAGCCTGGATGAATGAGGTGTGTGCTGCTTCCCTCCCAGATTGCCAGCACACAGCAGACTGGAATCTGAGAGGGAGGTGCTGGACCAAAGCAAAGGAGTTCCCACAGCAACAGGTTGCCCAGATGGATGCCCCCATCCCTGGGAGTGTTCCAGGCCAGGCTGGACGGGGCTTGGAACGACCTGGGCTAGTGGAGCGTGTCCTTGCCCATGGCAGGGGGTTGGACTAGATCATCCTTAAGGTCCCTTCCAACCCAAACCATTCCATGAGTCTATGGAATAGAGTGTTCCTTTCCACACTGCACATCACTAAGGCACGAGACCCCCCCCTACATGATGCTGCAGAGGAATGAGTCCTAACAGCAATTAGACAAATTAACAAGGGGGGATTCCACCCAGGGCTGGGCCACACTGCTCAGATCTTGCCACCAGAGCTGGGAGTCCCTGATTGTGAATGGTGGAAAACTTGGAGGGTGACAGGGCAGCTCCATTGCTCCCTTCTTGTCCTGGTTCCATGATCTTCCCCTAAGCATCCTCCACTGCTGCGTGTGGGGCACACAGACCTTTGGCTCAACCCGGTGCGGCCAGATGTTATAAATAAATTAAAAACCCCTTGGCAAAGGCTGCTCGGTCACTGACCAGCACTGACTCTGCCCCACAGTGGTGAGGGTTTCAAATCTGGCCTCTGCAAGAGCTGGGAGGAGGAGATGCATCCCGAAAGAGAGAAACAGAGTGTCCCCTGCTCCTGTCAGCCTCCAGAGAAGCAAAGGGACAGCCTGCCTGGGCATCTCTGACTATTTTTGCTCTAGAGGAAAAACACCCCATGGATGGCTAAAGCAGCTTTAGGAGGAAAGGCTCACAAAGCTGCAGAGGAAAGAAAGGATCTTCCCTTTACAGAGCAGGTTCAGGGATGCACCCGAGCACAGACTGGCTCATGGCTACTACAGGGTGGAGAGCAAGAGATACCAGGGAAGGGCAAACCTGTGGGAAAATCATAGGGACAAGAGGAGATCCTGTCAAAACACTGGTGGCTCCTTCAGGCTGGTGAAGTCTCTCCTCTAAGCCCAGCCTGCCTTCCGAGGCCAACACCACTGCAGTTTAAAAGGCTGCCTTGATTTAAAGCCCTCTGGATGCCACATGTGCAGGGATTTGCAGAGGACAGACCTTACAGGGGAAACATGACTGTTTTCCTCTGCTCCTGATCAGCCCCAGGTACCAAAACTGGTGCAGAAAAGATGGATGCCAAGCTAAAGCATCCCAATTTTAGCAAATCTACTTGATTACATGATATATCCAACCCCACATCTTGTTCTTATGCCAGAATGTTTCAAGGCACAGACCAAACAGCTTTGTAGAGCCCAATCCCATGGAGTAAGACCCCCCCTAAAATGCCTAAGCCACCTTCTCACCCTGTTCCAGGCAGCCAGAGGCTGACTTATCCTCTGAGGCAGAAAAGAGCTCATTTGCCATCAACAGGCATTTCAAATCCTACCTGCAATTGCTCTCATTACCCATTAAACACTTAATCCTTCTGCGAACCTGCATAAGCTGCCAGCCTTTGCCACCCCTCCTGGCAATGACTCCTACATGTTGATTAGGCATTTTGTAGGAAAGCAGTCCCCTGGTTTTTTGTTTTTTTTTTTTTTTTTTTTAATCCGTTTTAAACATCCTCCCTTCAAAATCCCTNGCATAAGCTGCCAGCCTTTGCCACCCCTCCTGGCAATGACTCCTACATGTTGATTAGGCATTTTGTAGGAAAGCAGTCCCCTGGTTTTTTTTTTTTTTTTTTTTTTTTTTAATCGGATTTAAACATGCTGCCTTCAAAATCCCTTGTAAGAACCCCAAGTCCTGAACAAGGGTAAGAGTGAAATAAGGCAGGGTGACCTCCCCAAGCTTCTGGGCGGGGGTGTGGTGACCACAGCACCATCATAGTGCTTTCACCAATGGTCTGGCAAGTCTGCCTGGAGGAGAACCATTGACCTGGGCTGTAAGATAAGCATGTGTTCTATTTGCCATCGGTTAAAGATGGGGCGGTTATCTTCCGTTAATTGAGCAGTTTTTCTTATCTCTTCCAAAAACAATCTCTCCCTCCGGGAGATATCTTCTGTTAATGGGCCATTGAACCTCACTGCATGGCTGATAAAATTNCATTAACAGTGTGGATGTGGCAAGAGGGAAAAGGGCCAGGAAGGCAGAGGGATGCTGGGGTGGCTTTGCTCACCGGTGACCTCGTCCAGGCTCTCCTTGGTGACGTGGTCGTTCTGGTTGACCCACTCGCCGTTGCACTTGAAGTAGATCTGCGTGGCGGGGTTGGCGCGGCACACGAGCTCCACGGGCTTGTTCTTGACGATGTAGGCGTCCTGTGGTTCCAGCAGGAAGTGCGGGAGCGTCTCTGCCGGCGCCGACGGGAAGGAGTCGGGCAGCACATCGCTGTACTCCAGTCCTGCCAGTGTTAGTGTAAGGTGGGAAACACATAATCCATCATGGCTTGATTATATGCAGGGGCTTTATTGAGAGACATCTCCCGGGGGTCTGCGGGTACGCAGACCCACAGAGCTCCGACAGGGGTTTGAAATCAGACATATTTTACACCTTTCCTAATGATTAAACTTACATTGTATCTACAATCAGACATATTTTATACCTTTCCGTTATATAACTATATGTTAATGATAAAACTTATATTGTATCTACTTACAATGTATCTGTTGTTTTCACCCAAGTGTGAGCTCCCGAGCCCACCGAGACATCATTTTCAATGATGCATATGTATACATAATAATTATATTCAATTCTAACAATCTTATTGCTTCTATGACCTAGTACACATGACCCAGACCTTATCCCATGATCTAGTACAGGTACATATCCCATGATCTAGCACATTTTCTCAGGCCTAACCACCCTTTTTCGAACACTATACCCACAATTTTAGAAACATTTTAACCCTATACTATCACCAGGACACCGAGAGGGTCAGGAGGTGCCCCGTGTCCCTGTCCCCACTGCTCCCTCCCTGCACACAGTGCTGGCAGCAACAGCTGAGGGTGTGTGGGAAAGCAACAACAGGGCTGGAGGCTCCTCAGAAACCAGGGAGAGGAATGACAGACTTGTNAATTTTCCTGACACCAGCCAAGCAAACCAGAGCTGTGGGATCAATCCTGCTTCATCCGGGTGCTGGCCCCCACCCATACCCTGAGCCCAAAGCCTGGGTGATCTCATTACAGGACACTGAGAGGGGAAAAGCAAAACAAACCCAGGTCCAGGGATAGCGACGGGGACACAGAGAGGCTCCAAAGGGGCTGGAAGCCCCCACCCCAAGCCTTCTCCTCACAGCCCTGAGGAATGCACGGGCACGATCTGAGCGAAATGCTGGCAGGGCTTGTGCTGGGAATGCTGACCATATCCCCAGCACAAATCTCTGACATCCACACCTTCGCTGGAGCTGCATTTGGGATCTCACCCCCCGCCAACACTTGGATTTCAGCATCACCCAACAGGTGAGCAATCGCTTCCAGCCCAGCCACCTCCAGAGAACATCGCCCAAAGGTGCCACCAGGATTCACACTATCCCAGAAAACGTGGGTCTGTGCCCTGGGGAGCTCCATATTCCTGCTTGTTTGCTTTCAAAAGCTATCTAAATGCAAAAACAACTGGAGGTCATGTCTGCTCAGGCCAGGCCAAGAAAAATCTTGGAAAGGGGTGAGCAGCTCAGTGCTCACACAGGAACGTTATCCCCTAGAGGTGGGAGCCTCAGGGTGCCTCATTCCCAGCAGCAGCCTGGGAAGATGCTCTGACTTGAAGCTGAGCATCATCTGCAGGAGACCCGTTTCCAGCCCATTAAGATCAACCCCAAATATCACAGGAGTGATAAAAACCCCCACACAGGTGCACAGGGATGCTGCTGCTTAACCTGTTGTTCCTGGGAATCTCACTAGCAGTCAGGTCACATCTCGAGGCTTTTCTTTACACTCAAAGGAGTTATGAGCTTTTCCTCCTCCTCTCTTCCCCCAGCCAGAGCTGTGATTCTCAACTCTAGGCACTGCAGCGTGCAGGAAAACAGTAAATATCCCCAGCCCCACGATAACATCTCCAGAGCTGGCAGGGAAAAGAAAGGAGCCCACTCCCTTCCTCACCCTTGGCAAAGAGTGATGCTGCACAGAGAGACTCAGAATCCCAGGCTGTGAGGAGGAGGAAGAGGAGGAAGAGGAGGAAGAGAAAAAAATATAATCAGATGCATCAAGAACACAAGATGACCAGGCTTCCTCCTGAGCAAAAATCAGTGAGGGGGAAAAAAAAAATGCACGAGGTCAGTCGTTTAAAATCCATTTAGGAAAATTGACTTTCCATTTCCATTTAACACAGCACTAAGGGAGAGCGGTAGGACATTTGTCATAATCCATTAACTGCTCTTTTGGAAACAATGAATTAAACTCCGGGCTAATTTCTCTCTCTGGCTGGCTCTTCCCCACCTCTCTGCTGCTGGTTATTTCCTCCCCCATCTCATTTGAAGACCTGTAATTTTTCCAGGCCCCGTGGCAGGCAGGGAGACAGGGAATGCCAAGGTGTGTGACCCCCACCCTGCTCCCTGTGACCACCTCAGACCACTGCTCCCGTTCCCCTCTCCTGCTGAGAAGCCTTTTACCTGTCACAACAGCAAATATCTGTTTTTCAACTTGCTACTCCATTTTTCATCCACTGGGTTGTTGTTCTGTCGGTCGTGTGTTGGGGTTTGTTTTTTTGTTAATTTCGAAAACTGCTTCGACGCCACGGCTCTAAATTCCCTGGCAAAGGAATTGCCAGGAGATAATTGAATTGCAGGAGATAATCGAACTGGCTACAGAGGCAGCCAACAAAACTTCACTCACGGGCTGGTGTGTAAACCTCCTTGATAATGTGCTCCCTGCATCCCTGTGGCAAAGTCAGACCTGAGCTTGGCAGCTGGGAATGGGCACAGGTGTCGTCAAGAGCCAGTTTTTGGAAGGAGGTTACACCCCAAAGTGCACAAGGCCCTGATCCAAAACCACAGGCCGGGAGGAGAGTTCCTTCTCCAACAGCCAACACCAAGGATATGCTTTCTCCCACCTCATCACCACTTTGGTGATGCTAAACAAGACTTTAGGTCACCTAAGGGATCTGGGAGGGGATGAGTCACGGCCGGATGGGGATGAAAATGCCAGATTTGTGACTCACCGGGATCATCTGCAGCGGGAAGGGTGAAGGTGGAGGCCACTTGGGCCCCCAGCACAAGGTTTGGGGCTGAGCCAGTCCTGGTGGTACCAAAAATCCCGTCCAGACCCTGCTCCAAGAGGGGGTATGCCCAAATGAAATGCTGGGTCTTCAAGGTTCTTCTCCATGTGGGCACAGTGATCTCGGGAATGAGGGTGGGGGAGTAGGATGCAGTCACCAGCCAGATCCAACATCTGCTTTTGGTGGCTACAGAAACCTGCTGGGCTTAAGGTTTGAACCCAAAACACCTGAACCTTTTAAGCAAGGAGCATGCTGGGAAAGTTAAAATCCTGCAAACGCACAGGATTTCTGGCCGGGAAAGATCTGGGGCCAAAAAGGGAGCTCTAACAGGAGACAGGGGAAAAGGATGATGGGTTTTTCATGGCAGACTCACAACTGGGGCCATGCCATGGAGCCCCAACCCCACAGATTCCCCAGACTCATGGATGGGAGCAAATCAAAGGGGAGGGTGATTTTTCCATTCAGAAATTAGCTGGGAAAAAGCATTTGCAGCTGGGCAGGGCGTTTTCCTCCAGCATGAAACGGTCGCTGCTATTTGAACACACTGGGGAAGAATTAAGGCATAGGAACAACAGGGACTTTGGATGAGAAAAGGGAGGAGAACCATGCTGGGCACATTTATCATAAGCCATCAAGCCAGCCTTTCATCCCCGTTCTCGACGCCCGGCCACCCGCCGCATGGGAAACCTCTGGCTCTGCTGACACTCATGGGGGGCCCCCCAAAAAATCCACACACAGTCGGGGAGGGGGGGGGAGAAACACACTACTTGTGCAGGAACAACTGCTGCTGCTGTGTGCCCTGGCTGCCCAGCAACAACTGCAAAATACCCCTAGAAAAATGCACTTTGCCAGTGGTGCAACCCCATCCGCTCCAGAGAGCGCTGCGGCTCTGGTCCCACCCCAGGTGACACTGTGGCCCAGTGACCGCAGGAGCAGCAGGCTCGGGAGATGCTTTTGCATGGGAAAGCAGGAAAGGAGCCCTGCACAGCTGGGATTTCCAGTCCTGCAATCACACCAGCAATAAAACTCCCAGCAGTGACAAACTAATAAATATTTGAGAGCGCGCTCCGCTGCCTGTAATCATCTCTCTGGCAGACGTCTGCAGGGGGTTCCCATCTGTTGGCTTCCCTCCTTCCTGCTGGAGGTGGGTGCCTGCTTCCCAGATCTCTTCTGGGGTTTTTTTTTTTTGGGAAGTCCCAGGCTGTCACCATCCCACAATCTCACACCACTTGGGGCATGGTGTTACGGGGTGTCTGGAGCTCTTTGTGGGGAGGGAGAGAAAAAGAGGGGGCAGCTCCCAGATCGACCCATGGGACCAAACCCTGAAGCCTTGGGGATGAGTGTAGTAGGAGAAACGAGAGGAAAAGGGAGGAGGGGAACAGGCACTTCTTTTCCTCTCCCCATCCCTCATCACACATTTTAATCTGCTGGGGCTGAGCTGGATTATCCGCAGCATCTGTTCCCTGGGGGGTGATTTGCAGATGTTTGCCGCCAGCGTTTGCAACTTTGTCAAGATCCATGACCCCAAACCCAGCCCACCCCCCAAAGAGAGCAGCACCGGGGCAGGAATCCAGCCTTAACCCCGCCCTCCATCGCCCCAAACACGCAGCACCAGGGATGGTGAAACCGGGAAGCAGCTCCCCGTGCAGCAATGGCCAAGCAAACCTCCCCAGGAAAGCGTTAAAATCCTCTCTCCTGCAACTGTTATCCCTCCAAATATTTGGAAGATTACAGGAGCATTAGTGGCTGCCCATCACCCACGGCCAGCACCATCCCTCCTCCCGGTACCAGGCAGGCAGGGATGCGATGTGAGGATGCAGGGATTAGGCTGGGATGCCTGGGTTTCTCCAGCTAAATCTCGGTGGCAGTGGACGCTTAACCCCTTCTGCCTCCACCTCCCCACGTTCCTGCCTGCCTCAGGGCAGGCACTGGCTCCTGGGAAGGCCTGGCAAGGAATAGTTAAACCTGCCAGGTGGGTTAAAATCCTCCTGTAGAAATGAAAAAATATATGACAGCTTATCTCCAGCACCCCAGGAGGAGTCATCTGCCTTCCCAATCCCCCAGCAGGGATGGGAATGGCTCTGGCTCCAGAGACAGAGATGGAGAGGATGCTCCAGCCACCGGCCTGGCTCCAGGAGGTGTCTGAAAGGCTGGAGCAGGGCTGTCCCCCGCCCCAAATCCCCCGTCCTATTGCCTCCAGGGAGAATGTATGAACGGGCTCATTTAGAGATTAGTGCTGTTGCCATTTCAACTCCAGCAAATTTTGATGCTGGAGCCATGGCATGGCTCCCTGCCGTTCCAGAATCCCTGCATGACTGAGGGCATCCCTGCTGCCAGCCCTGGAGGGACACAAAGGCATCCCACCACATTCTAGTCCATCCCTGAGCTCAGGGGGAACCGGCATCACCAGTCCAGGCCTGTCCTGCTCCCATGGGCTTCCCACTGCAGACTGCCATTTGGATAACTGTGTGTCCAGTGGTAACACGTACCCAAACTGTCCCTCCTAAAAGCTCCCTGAGCATCCTTCCTCCCCCAGACATCATCCTCTCTTCCCCAAGCATCCCCTTCTCACCCTTGCTCCGCCAAGCTCAGCCTCCCACACACCTGTGTGGGCCCCCAACACAAAGCCCCATCTCTGGGGAGGTGACAGCAGCAGGTGGCATCATCAAAGGCAAAGTGTCCATGAGGCAGAGCAGTGCCACACACAGCCCACTGCCCCTTCTCCAGGCTTATATCCCATTGGAGACACAGCAGGGAGAAAGGAGGACAGCCCAAGATACAGGCTGTAACTGAGCATGGCTTTGGGAGATTTGAAGGCACTCACATCCAACTCCCTCCCTGCTGCCTCCTTGCACAGAGTCCACAAAATCCTGTGCCTCTGAAAGCCTGGGATTGTTCAGACCCAGGCTGGGAAGTGCTGACGAATGTGAGATGCAGGGAATGTAACAGGTCCCCAGGGCTGCAGCTGGCTGATGTAACCCCCGGCCTCATTAACTCAGTGTGGCTCATTAACCTCTCCCTCCTGGGACAGGACAGCCCCAAGCTGCCAGCAGAAGCCACAAAACTGAGTGTGGAACCTTCAGGGGTAGCAAGGATAACCAGTGGTACCCAGCACCTGGGTTCATTTGGGTTCAAAGTGGAAGGGGAAATTGATGGAAAAAGTTCTTCCTTATGAGGGTGGTGAGACCCTGGAATAGGTTTCCTGGAGAAGCTGTGGCTGCTCCATCCCTGGAAGTGTCAGGCCAGGCTGGATGGAGCTTGGAGCACCCTGGTCTGGTGGAAGGTGTCCCTGCCCACGGTGGGGGTTGGAAGTGCACAATCCCTAAAGATCCCTTCCAAGAGTCTACCTCACCTCCAGTCTGGAGCAGGGTTGGATTTTGAGCTCAAAAACCCATAAGGATGCCATGCTTGTGGGGTGACCACCCTGGTGTCCCCAAGCCTGATAATTCAGCAGGGACTGGACCACAGAAACCCAGCACCCAGAGTGCTGCTGTGTCCAGGGGTGTGCAGAAGGTGTTGTTCTACCTCTCTGGCCCCCCAAAAACTGGAGCCCATCCCCTCTTGCTCCCACCAGCCAGGAAAGCACCTGGAATCCACAGCTAGCCTCTCCATTCTCACCACTCTTATTAATAACTAATCCTGGAAAGAACCACTTAACCTTTCCCCCAAGCATCTCTGCCTGACAAGTAATTCCTTTTCCTCCACTGGCTGCCCTCTTCCAGCAGCTTCACAGTCCCTTCCTGCCAAACCTGGCATCATCCAGCCCCAAGCCAGCCCCATCCCTCCATCCCACAGCCTCCAGCTCCTCCCAGAGCCCACCCAGCCCGGGAGGGATGGACAGACAGGCTTTTCCCAGCGGGTTAGAAGTCCCTCCTGTCCCTCCCACCCGGCAACAGGCAAACTTCATAATTAGAGAGCATTCCTCCCCAGCGTGGGTAATGAGGGGGTGCACCCAGCCAGCCCTAATTACATCCTTGGAAGAAAAAATAAGCAGATTCTTCCTCTCCCAGCTAAAGGAAGAGCCTGCAGCTGGCCTCTGTCACTGCATACCTTTATTAAACCAGGACTGGATGGGGACAGGGAAAGGAATAAAGAAAGCAAACTCTGTGCTGAGAAAAGGGTGGGAAGGAGGAGGAGCTAGGCAGCCCCACAGATATTTCTGCATGCAACGGCCTTACTGACCAAAACCCACCTCACTTATATAAATAAATATAAAAATAAACCAACTTTTTAGCTAAATCCTCAGGTCAGGTTTTTGCAAAGCAGCCTGAGAGGTAAACTAAGGCAGGGTGCCCTTGCATAGGGCATCTCACCACAGCATCCCTACACATCCCACTGCAGCATCCCTTGGCATCCCACCACAGCATCCCTGTGCATCCCACCACAGCATCCCTGGGCTTCCCACCACAGCATCCCTGGGCATCCCACCACAGCATCCCTGTGCATCCCACCACAGCATCCCTGGGCTTCCCACCACAGCATCCCTGGGCATCCCACCACAGCATCCCTGGGCATCCCACCACAGCATCCCTGTGCATCCCACCACAGCATCCTGGGCATCCCACCACAGCCTCCTTGGCATCCCACCACAGCATCCTGTGCATCCCACCACAGCATCCCTGTGCATCCCACCACAGCATCCTTGGGCTCCCCACCACAGCATCTCTGTGCCCCTGCCAGCCTCAGCTAAGAGAGTCCAACCCAAATTCCAGCCATCCCCAATCCCCAGAGGAGAAACACCCAGGCTCTGGCAGCACCTCCTGTCCTGGGAGCTGGAAGGAGGGAGATTTATCTTGTTGATTATGCATTACACCGGAGTATTTATGGAGCCACTACTCTTTTGTTTATCTTTATGATTATGATAATCAAAGGCGACGCCTCCTGAGAAGTGTAAACAGCTGAGATCCCTTATGGTACAAATCTCTTCATTTTTCATTATATGGATTTACAACACAACACAGGCAGATTGGAGTAAATTGTTCCTTATTTCTGGTTTTAGCGGAGCCACGAGCTGTGCGGATCCCCATAAATACCCACGGAAAAGGGAGTGAATTAAAATCAAAAAAAAAGAAAGAAAGGCAAAAAAAAGGAGGAGGAATTATGTAGCAAATCCCTGTTACACTCTATTGTGCTGGCTTCTTTTGTGCTGTTTTATACATTCCCTTCAGGGAAGCAGTTTTGTTGGAAAACTATCTTCAAATTTCATCTAGCACTGGTTCTTGTTACGGGCACAGACACTTCCCTTTGTGCTATTTTAATTCCATTGTCACGGTCCTCTTGTCGAGTTTGTTCTGTTTACTGAGCTACAATGTTACTTTTAATGGATATAATAATTATATGAACTTTTTATTTATTTGCTTTGGCCCATGAAAGAAAAGCGCCAGCAGCGGAGAAGGCGGCAGCGCGCTGTTTATTCACATGTACGGCGTGTGCTGGGCTCCTGTTGTGAAAAGAATAATCATTTCAACAAGAAAAGAGAGAAGGGAGAAGGAAACAAGGAACAAACAGGGACTTGTTGCCCTGGTTAATGCCAGAAAGTCCAAAGAATTATTAATTATCCTTCAAACTGCAGCAAACCAACTGGAAGCTGCGACCTCTCCTTGGAAAACACAGAGAAGAAAAAAAAATAGCGTCTCCTGTTCAACTGAGCACTGCAGTTTGGAAAATGCTAACTCTGGGAGAAAGAAAGTCGACGGTTTTGCAGACGGAGAGCGATTTCCCCTTCACCCAAATTACATACATATTTCAAAATGTAAATTCCCCAGCGTTCCCCTTGAGAGTGCAACTTTCAGGAGGCTGTTTTGCAATGGGTGGGTTTTCTTTTTTTCCCTGAACGTGCAAATCCGGAGGCGACCGCCTTGGCTTGGGGCACGAAAAGCGACTTTAAAGCAGCAGCAGCAGCAGCAGCAGCAGCAGCAGCAGCAGCAGCAGCAGCAGCAAGCAGGGCTGTGAACCTCCCAGTGCTCCTTGGGAACAGAGGGATGCTCTGCTGCCCACCAGGCATCCCGGCTGGGAGCATCCCTCCCTGGGCATGCACATCCCACAGGACCCTGGGCCATAGGGGAGCAGGTTTCAGCCTCTGAGCATCCCAGTGCCAAACATCGAGGTGGGGACAACCCAGCCAGGCCCTCTAAAAGTGGCTGACGAGGTTTGGTGGTCCTGGGTAGTGGCACTTCTGTCCCAAAATCCAGAGGAGGTGGCCGCGCGTGTCCCACCCCAAGGAAGCCGAGGCGCTGGCACGAGCCCGACAAGGTAAAGCAAAAAGTTGAGGCAGCTGCCTGCAAAGAAGGGAACAGCAGCACAAAAGGAACAGGGAGTTGGTGGCAGGTTGTGTTTGGTTTTGGGGCTTTTTTCCCCCCCTCCATCCTTTTTGTCTTTCTCTCACCCACTCTCTCCTCCCGGGAAGCCAAAGCTGGCTGGAAGGACGCTCCCCGCCGCCTCCAGCCAGCCTCTCCGCAGGCCCCTCGCCAGCTGCTGCCCTACTTTTCCCGACGCGTTTCCCACTCTTCTCCCACAGCTCGCTCGGTGGCAGGCGTGGGCTGGGAGTGGCACCCGCTCCCTGTGCCACAGGAGTCGCCCGCCAGCATCACCTCCCGCCCCAGCGCCGGCCAGCCCAGCCGAGGCAAGCGCTGGCAGCAACGCTGCCCCGGTTCCAAATCATTTTAATCATTGCGTTAGTATTATTTAATCATTAAAAAAGCAACGCAAGAGGAAAGGTCCACTCCGTGCCTCAAATTCCCCATTAATTCAACTGGGGGAGGAACATCACAGGAGAGGCTGATTAAGGTCCCTTTATTAAACAGTCTTTAAAGTCGCCCTTAATCTTTCAGATTTGTTGCTACGATAAAAAAAAAAACCAAACCTGACAACAACAACAACAAAATAACCGCCACAAATGGAGGCTGGAAATATTTTGCTTTTTGTTGTCCTTTCTCTGCCCTTTTCTTTCCTTCTCATTTCACTGCGGGGACAAACAGAAGGAAGAAATGGGGGGAGGGGGAGAAACAGGGATAGAAAAAGATTTAAGGAAAAAAAAATAATCCCTGCTGATGCTGAATGTCAAATATTAAGATTTTTCTCTCTCTCCTCCCTCTTTCAGCAATATCCTTATTAAAGAATAAGCCCCCGAAACCATCAGTGAGACTAGCTTAGATGACAAGGCTTCCCCATCTCCTTTTCTGCGTTAGGATTTGATCCCTGAAGCCAGGAGCAGGTGGGATGGAGGGCAGGTACCCCAAGCCCATCGTGGCTTCCCCTTTGTGGCACAGAGAGAGATGTCCAGCCGGTGGCAAAAGGATTTTAGCAATTACCTTGATTAGTTTTATTCCTTTCCCTCTAAACCCCGCAGCCAGCTGGGCTCCCAGCACCTCACACCTGCTTTAACACAGAGAAAAAAAAAGCTGTGATTTGATAAAAGCCATGAGGTTTTGGGGTTTTTGTGGGGGGTGCCTGCTCTCAGTGCCTGCCCTCGCCTGGCATCGCTGCCATCCAGAGCGGGAGCAGGATCACCCTGTGCTCCCACGGAAGGAAACCCCCACCAAAAACAAAGCCTTTTCCCCTCAGGCTCCCATTTCCAGGGAGGTGGGGAGCCTTCAGGAGCTTCCTAGCGTTGTTTGGCACCCTCCTCCCCTCTCTGGCATTTCAATTCCATGGGACCCCGTGTCGCCACAGGTTTCTTCCTTTCTCACCGTTGGGAATTTCCACCTTTTCTTCTCTGGACAGAGCCCGTGTTTCCACACCACCGAGCTTCTCTTTCCTCCCTTTGTCCTCTGGCACACACATTCCTGCCCCTGTGCTCCAAACTAAACTCCCAGGTGGCCCAAACTCCCACAAGCATCCTTTTTGTCTCAGCGTGGGTACCCCTTGGTGCTGGAGGTGCCCGGGCTGGAAATGCCCCAATTTTGGGGGTCTGTGCCACCCTATGTAGCTGGGACTCCACCTGGAAGTATTCCTACTGATGCTGCAACCTGTGTCGAACACACCAACAAGTCAACACTTCCTCCCACACCTTCCTCTCCCTCTGCTGCTGCTACAAGACCCCAAAGGTATTGATAAAAATTGACCTTAAAAATACACAATACCAACAAGCAAAATGAAGTTTGGCATGTTGAATTCAGAGATGTTTCGGTGGCAAACACACTGAGCACCTCCAAAAGCAGAGCATGCCTCTGGTGGACACAGGACATCCCAGGCACAGCAGTGGAAAGGCTCCTGCAGGGCTCAGAGGCTCCTCTGAGGGATGTGCAGCCAGAGAGAGGCACCAAAGGTGATCCAGAAAGCTCTCAAGGGAGCAAGGGTGTCGGGTTTTTGAGCCCCCAACACGAGAGGGAACCTACAACCTGGGCCCTTGGAGGAGGTTCCCTTGTGAGTTCTTGGCAAAGGGTGAAAAACGAGCAGGACTCTCTGTTTCTCGGTCTTCAGGGCTGTTGTTTATTTTTCTCTTAAGTTCAGCACGCCGTCTGCACACCAGACTGAGCGTACAAGAAACAAGGCACAAAATAGGGTCCAGATACCCAAAACCAAGGCCTTTTAAAGCTATCTAGTCCAATTACCTTCTAACACAAACTTTGTTTCTACTTTTCTACCAATAACTTCTATTAATCTATTCACGTAACACCCAAGCCACTGCTTTCTCTTTCTCTTACCACCAATACTACAGAAGACGGAGCAGAAGAAGAACAAGAAGAAGATGAGACAACACCCAAAATCCTTCATCTTGTCCCCTATTCAGTCTCATATTAAAATCCTAAAACCGTAAATTCTTCTCCCTGTGATAAACTACTACTACTTTTGCTACTACCTAGTTCATACCTGTATTCTCCAACTCATCCCAAAGCCTTGGCAATTTTTTTCCAGGGACAGAGGTTAAAAGCAGCATCCAGCTGGGGACCAGGGCTCCCTAAAACTGGCAGGGAAATATTCCCTGTGCCCTGGGTTCCAGCACAAGGGTAAAGGATCACCCATACTGAACTGGACTGGCTGCTGGCAATGCCACGGCACCGTGACTTGGCACCGCGACTGCCAGCTAGCCCAGGGCTGGTGGGGATTGGGTTGGGTTCAAACCAAACGTGTACAAGCACTTGAAGACCCCCAAATCCTCCCCAGACATTTTATGAACGCAGAAAAAAAGGTGTTGCCCCATCCCAGTCCTGGGGCAGGCGGGCAGGAGGGAAGAGCCAGCTGTCACCGATCAGGGGACACTGGGCTCTAAGGCTAAGCCCCATGCCTGGATCTGCTTCCTGGCATTCCCAAAGCACCCAGGGATAGCTCTGCTGATGGGCTTAGCCTCAGGAAGGCCCCGAAGCCCTGTGCTGCACCTCCCAAATTAACCCTGTCCCTGTTGATGGAGATGTATTCAGCCAGGCTGGGAGAGCTGGAGGTGCTCAGCCTGGAGAAAGAAAGGCTCTGGGAGACCTTAGAGCCCCTTCCAGTGCCTGAAGGGGCTCCAAGAGAACTGGAGAGGGACTTTGGAGAAGGGAATGGAGTGACAGGACACTGCCAGAGGGCGGGGTTGGATGGGATATTGGGAAGGAATTGTTCCCTGTGAGGGTGGGGAGACCTGGCACAGGGTGCCCAGAGAAGCTGTGGCTGCCCCTGGATCCCTGGAACTGTCCCAGGCCAGGTTGGACAGGGCTTGGAGCAACCTGGGATAGTGGCAGGGGGGCTGGAAAATCCCTTGAAGGTCCCTTCCAATCCAAATCATTCCATTCTTCTGTGATCTCCACCAACATGCAACACATCCAACCCCCTGCAAGCACAGTTAAAACTGAAAAAACCCCACAAATGCTCCTTTGAACCCAAATACCTCTATCCCAAGGAGATGAGACCTCAGACCCCACAGCAGGGGTCCCTCTCACACGCTTGACATCCAGGCTGGGAGGTGTAAGGAAACATCCATGCTTCCAGGAAAACGCACTGCAGCCCCCTTCCTGCCAGTCCACAGGGACCCATTACACTAACAGTGTGTCCATTCAGCCTGATATATAAATTACTAATGTAAATTAATGGATAATTGAAGCCCTTTAGTCCTAAATATTTAAATAATTTAACAGGCAATTAAGAGCGAAGGAGAAAGAAAAGAGGAAAAGGGGCCTTAACCCCAACAGGCAGAAAAAAAATATAAATGAAGTGTAAGGAGAGCAGAAAGAGCTGAACATACACATTTTAAAGCAAAGCTGCCAGGTTCATTTTGTTTGAGCCAGGCTGGTGTTACAGTGGGTGCCCCCAGATCCAGGGGGACAGGGAGAGGAGCATCCACCAAACAACCCCACCGAGCAGGGCAGATTCTGATCCGCATCTCTTCTGGAGAGAAAAACTCCATGGCTTTGTTTGTAACAGCTCTTGGTTATAGCGATTACCAGAACTTCCTGGCATGCCAAAACAATAATTTTAGAGAATTTTTTTCATCCTCCCTACCCCTAAGCTGACAGCATTCCCTTTTGTAATACCATTCCTGACTCCTTTTTCAACCCGATTCAAGTACAAACACATTTATTTCAAGTGTTTTCACTTTATTTTTTCTTTTTCAGGTGGTCTACATGGCTGTTTCACTCTCTGCATCCTGCCCCCCTCCCTCTCCAAACATCCTCAGCGAGGCAAAGTGGTTACAATTCCTCACAAAGGCAATCCAGCAGGATGCTGGGTATCACCAGTGCAATGAGCTTCCCACCCTCAAGTATCCTGGAAAAAAACCCTCCTGACAACACAGCGACAGCAAGGAGCAGGTTGGGGCTGAGAAACACGGTGTTTCCTCCTCCAGCCTCCATCCCAAACTGGCCAGGGATATTCCCAGGGAGCTGGAAGAGGTCATGAGGAAAAATGGTCGGTGGAGAGAAGACGTCACGTGGGAAAAAGAAGATTTTAACAAAAGCAGCGCGTGAGCCTGTGCGAGTCTGTGCGTGCCCAGGGACGACACCGAGGGCAAGGGGGGATTGAGACAATAGTGAATAGACTCCAGATTATATCCTGAACTCGCAGCCCCATGGGAACAGGGTTATAAAAACCCTTTTTTTATTTTGTTTGTAGTCCAAAACAAACAAGTACATAAAAAGCTAAATGCGGAGAAGCCAGACAGGAAGTGAGTAACATCTGGGAAACATCTGGCCCCGGCTGTGCCGCCAGCCCGGCCGCCGGCACGGCTCTGGGTACCTGCTCCTGCTGTCCCCAAGCAGGGGAGGTCCCCAAAACCTCTGCTCCAAAAGGGAAAAATGTGCTGGGGGAAAGGATGCCCCGAGCAGCACAGGACACCCTGGCACGGGGCTCTGAGCATCCCCAAGGAACCTCCAAGAAGGGCTCTGAGCATTAAGGATGCCCTAAACATGATCCAGAGCTCTGAATATTGCAGGGCACCCTCTGAGCATCACAGGACACTCCCAAAAAGGGCTCTGAGCATCTCAGGACACCCCCTGAGCATTGCAGAACATGCCTTGAATAGGGCTTTGAGCATAAAGGATGCCCTGAGCAGTGCAGGATACCCTGGTCCAGGGCTCTGACCTGCCCTGAGAAAGGTTCTGAGCAATAAAGGATGCTCTGGGAATTTCAGGACCCTCTGGTCCAGGGCTCTGAGCATTGCAGGATGAAGGCAGGCTGGCCAGCTGGCACCAGGGCACTCTTTCCCAGCCCTAAGAGATGCCCCACGTCCTTCTCCACAGGAGAGAGGCGGTGCTGCCGAGCAGTCAGAGGGGCTGGAGGTATTTTCTTCCTTCTGGTTCTCATCTCCTGCTCTTACTCCTCCAAAAGCCCTGTGAAAGAGCCTCCCAGCAGTGCCCCACGCACAGACCTGGGGAGGTTGCAGGGCCTGATGCTTGGGAAGGCTCCAGCCAGGCTGAGAGGGAGGAGAGCTGGCTTGGCAGGATCATCGCCGGGCTCTCCTCACCGGGGAATTCCCCCGTGGCTGCCAGCCCACATCTTCCCTCTCCACCCGCCCACGGCCAACGGGGTGCTCTGGGGGCAAGAAAAGGGGGCTGCAGGAGACCCCACAGAGCCCTTGGACAGCAAGGGAAGGTGTAATGGAAAGAGCAGCCATGCTTGGGAGCGGTCTGGATCACAGCAGGAATCACTTCTTCTGCAATCACTCCAGCTGCATTTCCAGCCAGGAAATGCAAACAGCCACACTCAGACACCTGGAGCAACTCTGCTGATCCTTCCCTGCTACACGGGCTGCACCAAACTCCCGGCAAGCCAGCTTCCCTCAGCTCCTCGGACAGGCTGGGATCCCCCCAGCTCACCAGATAACCCCAAAACACCCTCAGCTCTCCCCAGAACGTCTCCTTGGCATTTCCTCTGCCACTCGCTCTGGCAGAGCCCAGGATTAGCACTTGGGGTATTCCAGTGGCGAGGATTAAAGCTGGTCCAAGGCTGGACCATGCTGGAGAGGGAGCAGCAGCTGGCTGCACAACATCTGGCACTGCTGCTCATTTATTCCCCAGTGTGTACCCGTGGGCAGCAGCACGTGGGACTGCTGAGGGCCACCAACAACACTGCTGGTGGCCCAGGTGTCCCACAAGGACAGGAAGGACAAGGACAGGTCGTGTGGGGTGTGTTGCAGCCATGCTGGCAGCTGGCCTGAGTGTGGAGCATCTCCCCTTGGAAGAGCCCAGACAGGATGCAGGGGACGGACTTGGGGAGTGAAGGGAAGCATTAGGGATGAGGATGGGGATGTCAGGGAGAAAAACAGGGAGGGAAGAAAATAATCACAGAATGGTTTGGCTTGGAGGGGACCTTAAAGAGCATCTCATTCCAGCCCCCTGCCAAGGGCAGGGACACCTTCCACTAAAATACCAGAGGAAGGACAGTGTTTGGAAAGGGAAACAAGCAAGGCACATTAAAGGAAAAAATTATCCAGCAGGCTGGCAAGGTTAAAAAAGCAAAAACACTGGGACACGGAAGGATAGGGAGACCTAATTAAAGAAAGCCTCACCCAGAACACGCCACCAGCGAAAAGCATCTGATGTGTCAGGGACAGGGACGTCGGATGCTGCGTGTCCCATCCCGTGTCACTGCACACCCTGCAGCAAAGGCCACAGCTCCCAGCCCCCAAGCCACTGCAGCACAAGGGTGAGCATTTTGCCTCCTCATTTCTGCACCAGCTGATGCCTACCTGTACCCTTCTTTTGTGCTATTGCTTTTAAAACAGCTCCTTTAGAAAGCTCCGGCACCAGGAGCTGCCCAGAAGAGTCAGACCCCACTGCAAGAGGTGCTGAGAGCACCGAACCCGTCCCCATCTCTGCAGCTACATTTGGCCCAGCTCAGGGGCAGACCAGCTCCTGAGGGTGTCTGAACACATCCAGGGAGAGGAGGGTGATGCACAGGAACCCACTGGAGCCAGGCAGCCCGTGCCCACCGTCCCTCACACGTGCTTTTTCTTTCAAATTCCCAGCCTAAATAAGGCTTTGGGGAGGAAATTAATGAAAAGCAAAGCTGATTACAAAGAACAATACAATGACTCAATCTGTTTCTTTTACCTCAATTGTATAAAGCTTTTACATTTATGAAGGTTTCTCTCAGTACACAATGAAACAGCCCTCTGAGGGAAGCAGGAATGGCCCTGGAGACTTTTTGAGCAAGACTGGACAAAACACCGCCGGAACAATCCCAAAGGAAGGACCAGATGATCTAACAGGTCTTTTGAATCTTTAATTCCTCACCCTTTTCTTTCTCCTCGCGTTTCAGGCTCGGGGTTTTTTTAGCTGCTGCTAATTAGATGTTAATGCGGGAGCGGCTGCGTGTTTGCAGCACGTGGTGTTAGCAAGAGGAAAAACATCGGGGCCCTAAATGACAACCAGATCACAGGGATGGGGTCCTTATTCTCAGCATGGAAAATCTCCCTCTGGGAGCAAAACAGGCCGTAAAATGTTGATATCCTTTCCACACCAGGATGGGTTACTCCTGCAGCCACCGGCAGCTTCCTGCCACTCGTGGGTCACATCGGTGCCAGCTTTGCACCTCCTCCCTCTCTGTCTATCCCCACGTCCAGCCTCTTCACCAGTGCATGGCAAGGACGTCCAAAGTTGTTTTGCCTATCCAGGGACAAAGGGAAAACCTCACCAGACACACCAAAACAACCTGAGTTTAGTTCAGTCCTAACCAGCAGCCAGCTCTCCCGGCGGCGCCTTTGCAGAGCATCTCCCAGGAGGAGGCAGTGGGATGCTCTCCCCTCCTCCTCCTCCTCCTCCTCCTCCTCTCTGCTGTTTGCGGGGCTCTTTGGATCATCTCTAACACCTGTCTCAGCGAGCTGCAAAGAGCTGAGCCGAGCTGTTTGTTGTGAAATCAATGAGGTGACACAGAGGCACAAGTCTGAGCCCCTGCCCCTGGCGCCTGGCCCCGCCAGGGGACAGCCACCGAGGCTGTCACTGCCAGCACCACCCTAAACAGACTCACAGCATCACTTCAGTCAGAAAAGACCTCCAAGACCATCGAGTCCAACCTGTGACACATCCTCACCTTGTCACCCAGAGCAGAGCACCGAGTGCCACGTCCCAGTGTTCCCTGGACACCTCCAGGGATGGGGACTTCGCCACCCAACGCTGCTTGGAGATTCCTCCCAGCCACATGTTGCCCTCTTCCTTTCCCTGCTGCCTGAGCTACAAGGAAGGTACAGCCTGCCCGAACTGCCTAGCACACATTTTCCCCCCTCCAACATGTAATTTTCCCCCGAAGTTCGGAATTTCAGGCTGGCTGGGTTCTGCAGGAGCCTTTGCAGACCCATTTGCCTATTACCCTAAAATTCAGGACTTCAAACTGCCTGGGCTCTGTAGCAAACTTGTGGCTTGAGGTCGGTACAGACATAATTTTGAAGACATTAGCACCCATTTCTCCTAAAGACCCTCACCATCGAGTTGTTTGTAAAGGCACCAGCACCCATCTCTCCAATCCCGCTCCACTGGAGCACCTTCATACCTCGAGGTGCACGTGGAAGACCAAGAATGGGTGGGGAGTCTCAAACCTGCGGCAATGGGAGGTTACTGCCCGCGTTAGTGGGGTCAGAGCCCCACCAGCAGCACCCCTATGGGCAGTGACCTCCTTCCCTCCCGTGACCCCCTCCCTCCAGCCCCAGTTCCTAAGCCCAGCCAGGACAGGAACAAAAGCCACTGCTAAGAGACACGTTTACGACCCTCCGAGAGGGAGCCCGCTGACAGCTTAACGAGCTTTTTGTTTTTCAAGTAGTGGTTTTATATTTACGACCTGAAAGGGAAAGATGCAAGTAGGCAGGGACATCAGGGGCTATCTGCTCCTTCTGCTCCTGACCCGATGCCGTCCAGGCCATTCCGGAAAGCCATAAAAAACGATTGTGTTTCAGCTTTCC
>VXAX01006460.1:148966-166362 GCA_013399835.1 Leptocoma aspasia
GGAGGAGGAGGGGGAGGAGGGGGAGGAAGACCCCCCTCCCATGGCCCCAGTGTGCAGGAGCTGGCGAGGGCCGGGGGGACATGGGGACCCCCAGGGGGTGCGCAGGGCTCGGTGCCCAGCCCCGGCTGCCGGGACGGCCAGAGGGGTCGGAAGCACCCCCGGCCTTGCGCAAGGGCCGGTAATTATCCCCGGGGATAATGACTCTGCTTCATTTCCCCACGAANGAAGTCAAGGCCTGGGTGCGGGGGATGCCCGAGGCACGAGCCGGGGGGACGCGAGGCGACAGCCGGGAGAGCCCCGTCCCACCCCGGCTGGCAGCCCTGCCTCCCTCCCTCCCTCCCAAAATAAAGCAAAAGCCTTTTAAGTGGGATTGACCTAGCGGTGCTGCTGAGAGCAGGGCAGCCCCCTCCCCACTTATCGCTGCCCGGGGCTCTGCCCGGCGCCTGCCGATAATCAGGGAGCGCATTGAAAGCCCGGCGCCAGACTGGATCCTTATCTCCNCCAAGGCCAGGCTGGATGGAGCTTGGAGCAACCTGGGAAAGGGGGAGGTGTCCCTGCCCATGGCCTTTAAGCTTTAAGATCCCTTCGGACCCAAAGCATTCAGTGATTCTACTAACCCAGCTGCTGAGCTGGGGACATCTTTCCCTCGTCCCCCTCCATCCCCACACAAGCCCAGCTGGGCAGCAGTGAGGCCCCAGCAGCACTGGGTGCACAGGCAAAANCGCAGCCTCTCCCGAGGACGGGACCCCAGAGCCTTCCTCCCCGGCGAGGAGGGCGGCGGGCTCTGCTCAGCCCCTGGCTCGGGAGCTGCCCCGGGCTGGTCTCCATCACCAACAGGACCGACAGGAACTTCCAGCCGCTCAACACCAGCCGGGAAAAGCAGAAGAGGCGAGAGAGAGCCAAGTTCCTGGCTCCTGCCAGGTGGGACAGGAGCCATGGCTCCAGCCTGGCGCTCCCTCAGCTCCCCCCCCCGGCATGAGGGCTGGATGCTCTTAACACCCAAAACGAGCTCCGAGTGCTTATTTGCACAATTAGGAAGCCAGAAGTTTGCCCTCGGTGGCTGGAAAGCATCGCGGTGAATCCGTGCCGTGGGTACCCGGACGGCAACTCCCAGCTTCAGCCCTGCCAGGGGATGCACGGGCAGCCACTCCAGGAGGACTCCTGATGCCATCAGAGCCCCAGGGAATTCGCAGCCAATTACGAGGATATTTTAAAAAATCATAATAAGGGGCTAATGAAGTTTAGAAGCTGCCGACAGCAGCCATATGCCTCAAATATGCTGGGTACAGTCGGTGCCTAGGTAATGCAAGTGCAGGTATCAGCTCGCCTAATTAGCTACCAGAAGAAAGTCTAATTTAAAACAAAGCTCTTATTTTATTTATTTGCTGACAGCAGCACAGCAATTCCCTCCAGCGTGAAGTGAAAGCAAACACACTGCCCTCAAAATAAACCACCACGGGCTTTTTAATTTTATCCTCCAACAAGTGTTCCCTGGTTAGTCTTTGGCAAGGGAGGGGCGGGGGGGAGGGGAAGGGAAAAAAAAACCCCAAACAACAACAACAAAAAAGCCAACCTGCGCTGCCATTAGCATCACAGAGGACTTGCAAAGGCAGCTTCCCACTTGTCACCTCCCTGCCACAGCAACCGCTGCAACTCCTCTGCTGTGCACGGAAAACTGCCTTTAATAAAACATCCCTGAGGAAATGCGTCCCCTCTCCCCCATCCTAATTTTGGGGTGATGAAGGGGCTCGGCACATCCTCGCTGCCATCACCCTGAGATGCCCAGGTTGGTGCCTGGCTCCAGAGAGGTGCTGAGAGGTCAGGTCACACACACAAGCCAAGACTCCTGGCCCTTCCCATCCCTTCCCTTCCTTCACCTCCAGATGCATCCAGAAGCAAATGTGGGGAGGGTAAAGGGAAATCCTAGAAGCACGGAGAGAGTGCAGGGCCACTGTGATTTTATTTAGTATCTTTATTTATTGAAGTGCTTTAAATAGATATGGATTGACTCTTCCTGGCTCTGGCTATTACAGCTTTTACAGGGAGCTGCAGGCAGCTCCTGGATTAATGCACACGAGGCTACTTCCATGGATGCTCCATGTGGGACCTCCTCCTGTCTTCCAAACCTCACCTGGGGCCTCTACATCCCCCTCCTCTTGTAAAACACAATGTCCTGGTGCCCCCACTGCTCCACGTGCACATCAAACCCTCTTCACCACCACTCCCAATCACCTCCACATCCATGGAGCCACCAGCTCCACCACCCACCCAGCCAAACCTGTCACCTTCCTCATATGGTCCGAGCTCATCCGAGTAATCAGGGGTTCATTCTTTCCTATCAGCACGTCCTGCCAACCATTTATGGATTTAGGAAAGCAGGAAGAGGCATTGCAAGCCTTTACAGACAACTGGCTGGGCACTGCATTTTTCTTCCCGCTGATTAAAGTAATAATGCTCAGTTAAGGAGTAAGTTAAAAAAATCACACCATTTTTAGGCAGCTGGGAAAGAGGAGGAAAATCTATTGCAGTGGCCCTGAACAAGTGCTTCCCCAGGGCTTCGAGGCAGAAAACTTATCAGGCACTGCTCTGATAACATATTCAGGCTGGACCATTAGTCTTGGGCATAAAAAAAAAGGTGTAATAAAAAGTGCCCCTAACTGCAAACTGAGTGAGGAGGGGGAAATGGGGTCAAAAACCCACAGAGGCCAAAGGCTGGGGAGTAGCAGCCCCTCTGGGGCTCGGTGGCATCCCCAGCACACACTGGAGAGGGGACAATGCTGATGGTGGGCACCCACCTCCTGCCACACAAGTGTCCAGGGACAGTTTGTCTCCTGCATGTTCAAAGCTGCAGAGAAGTGGGAAAATCAGCATCCACAGCACCACGAGGCTGGTGAAAGATTTCCCCATCCTCAAACATCCTCAACAATCTATTTTCTCATTCTGGCCTCATTTGGCTCCCCTGCTATGGCCCAGTCCCAGTACCCATCTTACAACACCTTTCCCTCCACGAACACAGCTCCTTTTCTTCCCTGTAACTCCAAACCAACCCTTTGTCCCGGGCACAAAGAGCTGTGAGGTTTCTGCCGTGGGTTTCTCTCTGCACTGCTTTCCCATCCGGCTTCTTTGGGAATGCCAGAGCACAAAGCAAGCCAGCTGTGACCTCCAGCTACTTTAAAAAAATTATCTCCACTGGAATTTTCTCCACACCTCCTGACACAGGGCCTCAGAGGGGTCCCCTTTCTCCTTAGCAATCACCCCTTAAATCCCATACAGATCACCCAACCTGGGGAAGCCAAGCCACACAAAAAAAGCTGGAAACATCCCCCATCCTGCTTCCAAACCACCTTAAAACGGTCAGGTTAGTTATTCTTCAGGGAAAAAACAAACTAAATCCATGTTTTTGATGCCTTAGCCCCCCTCATAGGTGGATGGGAAGCTCATGGCATGAGCAAGTAGCAACTGCTTTTGTGAGTTCCTATTCCAGCACCTCAGGCTCAGCCTCCCAAGCACACCCCAGGCTTCAGCCAAACCACTCCCCACCCCTGGTGACCCAAAAACCAACAGCCCACCAGCTCCACTGCTGTCCCTAGAGATGTTGAAGGCCACCACCTTCCCCAAAGGTGGCCAGAGACAAGTGGCCACCCACAGCTGGGCGCCTGATGCCAGCATCATCCAGCCCAAGCCATTGCTTTCTCCCTCCTTCCCTCCCTTCAAGGCTGGTTTTCCAGGCAAAACAAGGATGGGAATTACTCAGGCAGCATGTGACATGACCACCAGAAGGAGGGCATTGCATTACTGGAGCTAAAACTGGATCCCAGTTTCTATTGTCTATTCTTTTGTAGTGATGGGAAGAAAGAGCTGCTGCTCTGTAATCAGGCCTCTTCTGGCTGCTTCCCTGCTTTTAGGGCCAACCAGGATAATGCAACGTTGCTTTCATGTGGCAAGAGAAGCTTATAAACAACACTATTACACTGCTACACTGCCGAAATTAAAGCCCTGCTCTGAGCCTCAGTCCCTCCCACAGGCAGCCTGCTTTGCCTTCGACTAAATTTCTTCTCCCAAAGTCTGCAGTACAGGGAATGAACTGAATCTGGTCCTGAATAAGCACTGGTGAAATTCAGTGCCTCCCAAAATGATGCCCATTCCCTATTTCCGAAAAGAAGAGTAATTCCTTCCAGCTTTTGCTAATGTGCTCTCAGCAAACACTCGTTTCTTGGTTTTGCTCACAGCAGAGCAGCCCCAGATCACGGGTCACCCCAAAAGTGAATGAAACTCTTCTCTTCACTGATGCATCTTCACAGCTTTATTGTGCTTCTTTGGTCCAAAGTGATTGAGATTTACCCCACCCCCCATAAAAATTCCGATTCTGAGCTCACCCATACACATCGAGCCTAAAACCTCCAGAGTGGATTCACCCAGCCAGAAATGATCTCAGCTGTGAAACATCACAAGGGGCAGTCACTTTCTCAGCAGTCTCAAAATAGAGGTTGTTTTTCTTTTTTTTTTTTTTTAATTAAAAGAGATGCCATCTCTCTGCATTATCTGGAATAAAGCTGGAAGTGTACTGGAAGAAAGCACCCTTCAGCTTTCCTAACTCCAGGTTCTCATTTCCACCAGCTCCTTGAGAACCTCTTCCTGATTTTCCAAGCCTTCTTCTGCACTGCATTAAGAGCCTGTCTCTGCAAAGAACGTGTTTTAAAACCCAGAGGACTCTGCAATAGGACAAGGACTCCTCTCACCACTCAAGTGACCCCAGTCCTACCTCAGGTTCAGCTCCTCTTGCATTAAAATATCTCCTGGGCAGCTGGGTTGGGACAAAGCAGTGAGGCAAGAGCCAGATTTATTGTGGCACTGACCACGGGACAAACACCAGCCCAGATCAAACCCTGGGGACACCCTGAGGACCTGCAGAAGCAGCTGAAACCATCTCAGTGGAAGGTGCTCTTCCCCCCAGCATCCTTCCCCTTGGTGCTCCATTTTCGGAGGGGCCAGGAACTGCTGCTCCCCAAAAACACGGAGAGCCAAAGCTGCAGGATAATCCTGGCCCAGAAGTCTACAATAACCCAAACTCCTCCAGCCTTTGGACCCTGTGGGTGACATCAAAGCCCCACATCCAACATGCCAAGTGATCTCTTCCAGAGCTGGAAGGAAGCTTCCCCCCCTCTCCCCGCTGACCCAGGCATGGGATGCTCTTCTCCTGCTTCCCCTTCCATCCCAAACATCATTAGCAAAGGATCATTTCCTCCAAATAAAGGTCACCTGCCAGCAAGTGCCTTTTGCCACGCCCTGAGAGAGGCCTTCAGCGCTTCCCTCACCTTACCTAAGGTTTTCCCAGCATTTTCCCCAATCCTTCATTGATTTCCAGGTGCCCCATCTCTGCTCATACACCGTGGTCCCCTAAGCAGCAGAGCAAAGCCTGTTTTCCCATGGATCTGCTGCTCCAAATACTGCCTCCCACATGGCATTTGTGTTCCCCAATAGCAGGTGGCAAGTGTTATGCTGTTGATGTTTTGGGGTTGTGGGTTTGTTTTGTTTTGTTTTGGTTTGGTTTTTTTTAGTGGGATATTAATAGATCCCTCTCACTGGCCGACCAGACTAGATAAAAACTTTATTGCTAATTTCCTAATCAGACAGACTCTTAATTACGAGACATCTACTTCTGAGTCAGAGGGATGCAGACGTACAACCAGCACGGCAGCTAAATAAAAAAAAAAAAGTCTGGATTTTTTCTTTAGGAAGTGAAGCTAAAATAAGAGACACCCCCCCACCACCACCGCCTTAACAAACAAGCAACAAAAAGAAACAAATAATCCAGCAAGCCCAAAGATAAATCCGTGGGGATTTTTGGTGTTTTAGGCACAGGAGCTCCTCTTGGGGTGGGGGACAAGGTGGCCCAGAGGGGCTGGATCCCACGGGGGTCATGGCAGTGCCTCCCTGCTTTGTGTCCCACATACAGCACAGTCCCCACGGGCTGTGAGCAGATGGTTTCCAAGCTGACAGGTTGCAAACAGCTCCGTGGAGCCGGCTGGGGAATCAGATATTGTCTCCATGCCTTTAGTTTGGGGAACAAAAGATGTCTCCCAGCTCCAAAAGTTTGCTGGGAGAGCTCGGTGCTTCTCCTGCTTTTGGGTTTCTTTTTAAAATGCTTTTGCCCAGCTCAGAGCACTCAGGTCTGACGCCTGTACAACTCTACAAGCTGCCTGCACATAACTTTTTCCAGTTTTCCTCTGACTTTCCTCTCTGTAGCTGGAAAGAGACCACAGGGACAGCCTTGGTGCAAGGGCACATCACCCTTGCTTTTCCAGCAAGCTGCAGGCACTCCCTTTCTGGCAAAAATTTCTTCTTTCGACTTCCTATCAAACTCGCAGACACCACGAACTCAGGACAACCCAGACAAGCTTTTTCCCAGCATCCCTGTGGTTTATTTAGAGGAACCCCAACAGCCTTGGACCCCAGTCCTAAAGACACACAGGACAGCACAGCGCCAGGCACGGGACCCAAATAATCTTTTAGGGAGGGTTTATTTTATAAAATCACCCTTCAGCAGGCCACGCTGCATTCCCCCCCACACCTATCGGGATGCAAAGCCCAGCCAAGCTGCAGGATTCCGGCTCCTTTGGCTTCCCTGCTGGTTTTAGCTCTGCAACTCGACCCTGGGCGAAACATATGGTTTGCATTCTCCCCCTTAAACTTTCCACAGGCTCCTTCCCCCGCCTCCCCGAGGCACACAAGCCCCAGCCCTTTTTCTCTCCAAGCGAGGAGCAGCCCTTCCCATCCCTCTCCCAGGAAGGAGAGGAGGCTGCAGTAAAACCCCTGGGCCGAGACTGCTAAGTGGGCTTTGCTGTTTCATGCAAGGGTCATTAACAACCCGGCTGGATCTGCTGCATCCCCTTCCAGCCAGGCCATAAATACTGAGGAAAACACAGCCAGAGTGTCATGGTGATGTGGAGAGGGAAAGGCAGGGGGGAGCAGCACAACAAGAACTCGCTCTACAAGGGAAGCTTTTCCTTCCCCAGCCAGCCCGGGACCACTGGGGTCCCACATCCAACCTCATCCCCCTGCAAAAGCCAGAATCAGCATCCTTTAGGATGCAGGAATGGCAAACGAGTTCAGCTGTGCTCAGAGGATGTTCAGGGTTAAGCAGCAACTTCTCCTCTTTTCCCCTCCCTGTGTGCAAAAATCATCTTTTATTTTCCTGTTAGGCAGTTTTCATCTAATTTTCTGCTTCATCCAGCAGCCAGGCTTTTCCCCCTCAAAATGACTACGGCAGCCTAAGCTGGTCTTTGTTCAGCCCAGAAGCCTGATCCAGCAGGAAGCAGCACGTGGGATTCTTATGGAGCATTACCCTGCCTTACCAAAAAACCAGGCATCACCTTCTCCCAGCCCACGGGGCTGGGTGGAGTTAAAAATCCACCAGGGCCCTCGTACCCCCTTCTTCCTCCCAGTGTCCTCGCACTGGAGAGGAGCCCTGCGGAGCCTGGGAGGGCTGGGGGATGGATGGACAGATGGATGGATGGATGGATGGATGCCCCTGGCCAAAACAGTGGTGGCTGTGATGGAAACCAGAAGCCCTTGTGGTCTGCGAGCCCGACTGCCTTCCCAAGGCATGCCGAGCATTGCTGGCACGCCTGTGTGTTCCACACCAGCCTCCCACCCAGGTCTGAGGCAAAAAACCCCCCAAAATCCTCTGAATTGGGGTATTTTCAGCAGCACGGGACCAGCAAGCCCAACAGCTTCTCGGAGCCCAGCACAGCACGGATTCCTCTTAGCAGGTACTAAAAACCACACTTCAAAAAGGAAAGAAAGCCATCTATTTCTGACCTGCTCTGTGCTTAGGATTGGTGTTGCTCAAGCTGAGCAGAGGAGGCCCTGCAGTAACCTGTGGCTTCCCCTGCTCCTCATCCCTCGGGATCCTTCCCCGCCGGCTGCGACCCCATCTGCAGAGCGGGCGCGTGGGTTTTTCCATCCCCGGCAGGACCGGCCCCAACACGCCCCAGACTCCCGGGGTTTTGCTCTAAACTACAAAGGAACCTGCCCAATTCGCCCCAGTTTGCATAACCAGTTTGTCCCAAGCATCTGTTTTAAAAGCTCAGCTCTGGTTAGTCAGTGTTCAGCCGAAGCAAAGCCCAGCCCTCTTCCCAGCTTTTGGATCTTGCTTTTCCAGCTTTGGGCACAGCCAGCATTTTTATCTTGTATAAATTTTAGAAATATGAAATAAGAGCCTTGATGCCTTGTTTTATATATATACACACACATATATATAATATGTATTTTATGTATATCAGGGTATCCAAAGGATCCACAAGCCTGGATAGGGATTAGTCACGAGGCTGTAAGTGCTTAAATCCAAACCTAGTCATTCACCACTAGCAAACATTAAGCATAGACACACATGGGGGGGGGGGAAAAAAAAAAAAAGAGGGAATGAAAAGGGGGAGGAAAACAGTTTTATAGCCCTTGGCAGTCTACACCCCACTTCATCACACTCAGGATCCCAGTCACCCGAGCAGCTCCACAGCCAAATCCCCTCTCCTGTAACAAATCCCGTTAGTGCCGACGCCGGAGCACGGAAGGAGGCATTTGCAAGGCTCTGACTGCAGAAAAGCAGCCAAAATGATGTGCAAGGGGAATCAGACATCCTTCAGGAAAGCCTGCTTCCACAACTGAGTCAGCATCTCCTCCTAAAGACTGGGGGGGACAGGGAGAACTGCAGGCCTGGGGGACGTGCTTGGCCGGACCTGGCAGGGGAGCCCCAAATGTCACCTCTTCTTCTTTCCAGCCCAAAGTGGCCCCAGGAGTGACAACGAAGTCAGGTGTGCACCCGGCAGCGACAGCACGGTCACCAAATGCTCAGCCCCAAAACACAGACTGATGGAACTCAGAGGAGACCCCGGGGAGCAGCGTGGGGATGCCACAGCCCCAGCCAGCAGCTGGGAGCGCTGGGAACAGCTTAATCCCAGCCTAATTCGGATTTCCAGCCAATGCTTGACCCACTCTGTGAGGATGCCCCCCAGCCAGGGCCCAGACAGCAGAAGAGACAGGACATTTAAGCTTCTCCAAGATAAGCTGGCAGAGGAAACCCTTCCATGAGCCCCTTCTCCAGCACAGCGACCCAGACCGCTGATTACTTTTAATTGCTGTGTAATTGGACTCTGGGAGCCATACTTTCGTTTTAAGCCTGTCTCTACATCTCACGTCTGTCAAAGGGGGAAAGAAAAACCTTCGAAAGAAATATTCCAGTGCAGGAACACTCCAGCAGCTGCCAAACCAGCCGTGGCAGCGAGGAGGCAAAGGCTGCACCCCCAGCCTGTTTGGGATAAACAGGGGTGGAGGGAGGTGCTGGGATCCCACACCTGGGCAGTGGCCATCCCAAAGGCAGCAGTGGCCCCAGGCCAGACCACGCAGACACAGCAGGGCCACATTGCAGGATCCACCCTCACGACCAGCACTAATTACCAGCTTCACTTGCAAAGCCCTCAGCGATGCCCCTCCAGGTGAGGGTGGGGACGCTTGTTCGGCTCCACGGATGAAAAGCAAGCAGCAGGCCACATTTTTATTTTTTTTTTTTTTTCGGTTGTTTTAAATAGCAACCACTTTCTGGCTGCTGGAAAACACCCTCCCTTCTGTTCTCCAAGCCAACCCAAACAGATGGAGCCAATAACGCAGCCGGGTGATGGCGTAGGATGGGGACAGCTCATGGGGGGACAGCAGCCCCTGCTCACAGAGCACGAGAGGGGCACCCGGGCCCCCTGAAGATGGCAGGGAGGCAGATCCCACCAACCCAGTGGAAGAACTTCGGTTCATCCATCTCCACAAAACCCTCCAAAGTCCTGATATGAATCGTGAAAGTTAAAAAACACCTGCAGGATCGCTGAGTCCAACCTTTGACCCAACACCACCTTGTTGGCCGTGGGATTGTCCTCCATCCCAACTGCTCCCAGCCCTCCAGCTAGCAGTCAGGAGGAATTACAGTTTCCAAAACACCGTGTGAGCCCACTGGAGGGTCAGTGAAGCACAGCCTTCACCTCTGTGGATGCCCTCAGGTGTGCCTCGAACCTCACAGCCTAGAAAGCACTGAGGACACTGCTGACAGCAACGCTGCGTCCCAGGCGTGTCCCTGCTCCCACTTAAATCTGTCCTGAGGAATTTCTGGGCTCTGCAACCTCCTGCCTAAGGAAAAACTCCCACGCTGCACAGTGCAACACAACCCTTTTAATAGCCTCCCGCCCCCGCAAGCCAGCCAGCCAGGAAGCCTGGATTTGGCTGGAAATGTCCCGTCCCTCCATCCTGCCACCGCCCCAGGAGGTGCAGGTACACCCAGGAGCCCCCCCAAAGGTGGGCAGCCCAGACTGCTCCTTGTTTGAGTGGTGAAACAGGACGGTAGAGGCGTTTAAATGCTGCTGATGTGGTGAGAAGGGGGCAAGCAGGGGTCACTTCCAGGCCAGTGGCAGCTCCACAAAAGGAAAGAATCACAAAGCAACAGCAGGACAAAGTCTGGGTGCAGAGAACTCTCACCTCGGCTGTGCCCTCACCTGCCATCATTTAAGAGCCACCACGTCTGTCTCCATACAGCTCCAGCAGGGAGGAGCACCATCGTGCCTTCCAGGAAGGAGCACTCCCCATTTCCCACCCCGCACTCAAAGCCTCTCACACGTGTTTTACCTGCACCTGCACGGCCTTTGGTGCAACACACCGAGGTCTGCTGCAACCCATCCCTAGGACAAGACAAAGCATCCAAAAAATGATGTCACACGCAGCAGCATCAGTTCCAAGAGCATTTCTCCACCCCATGGAAGCTTTTTTTCACCCCCCACAGCTCCTCCTAGCACTATCCACCTGCAGGGATGCTCAGCTGATGCCCACAGCACCATTCCCACAGAGCCCCCAAGCCCACCCATCCACACTGGGGTGTCCTGGTCCCTCCTCCTGCGGTGGCCCCCACTCGAGAGGGAGGCAGATGGATCTAACAGGCATTAAACGCCTCAAAATGAGATTTTCCACGCTCTTTCAGAGGGAAACAATCCCTCAGCTTTCACACTGGGAGCAGGCTTGTGAAGGAGGGGGGCAGCAAAGGTTATTCATGGGGTCTTTATGGAAACCACACCATTGGAGGGGGTTGTACTGACTGGGCTGCCAGCCTGTGCTGGGTATTCCAGCTGGGAAGGGATCACCTGTGGCACAAACCAGCCCTTTTCCTCCTCCTCTGTTATTCCCAAAAGATGTGGGAATAAACTGGGGAGGGAAGCGAGGGCAGCTGTGCTGTGTGTGTACACAGGTATCACAAAAATGCTCCCCAAATCCATAGGGTCTTCTTCCTTTCCTGAAGGGACTTGCTTCCCTGGAGGAAAGGACAGCCTAGACCTTGCATTCCAGGACAGAAAAGCTCTGCTCACTTTTCCTCTTGTATAACCAGGTGTATTATTACTCTTAAGTAATAATATAAGTAGTAAGTGTCTCAACTCGCACCCTTCACCTCCCAGGGTATAAAAAATGACAACAAACAACACAACACACTTTAACTTACACAGGAACCAAAGCCAAAGGGGAGAAATAGCTCAAAAAATATTGTTGTGGTTTGTGTATTGACAGAGGACTCTTGACAATAATATTAGAAGGTTAAATATGATTTATTAACATGACTCTATAATACAAAGGATTTGGCTATTATCTGCTCAGTCTAGAACAATCTCAAAACTCTTGCTTCTAGCTCTGTTCAAAAAATACTCAAATAGCTTACACAATTAAAAATAACAACTTTTTACTTCATAAATTAAAAAAAAACACCTCTATCTCTTATTATTAAAAAACAAATAAAAAAATCTAAATGTCTTGAAACACACATTAAAAATTTTGTTTATAGAAACTTGTACAAAGTAAAAAACAATGTAAAAAATGCTTTCCCATAAAAAAAAAATTTTTACAAGCTTGCATACAAAAAAACTTATAGTATGTTTTTGCAACACAAAAACCTTTGATTTTTAAATGCTGGGGGACTGTGTCAGCCACGTCCACCCAGCCCAAGCTATGCCTGGCAGACAGTGGGATGCAGCTCCTGGTTTGTATTTCACTTGGACAAACTCAAGTGCCATGGTCACAGTCCAATTTTGGGACTCCAGTGCCACTGCCATGTCTGCCACCCCCATGCTCGTACCCCACGTGGCTTCACAACCATTCCCAAGGCTCGGGACCTGCTGATTCCTCCTCGTTGCAGCAAGGAATTAGCTGAAAAGGGGATGTTTCCCAGCACCTAACCAGGTGAGAGCCTGGCCATCAATCCCCAGCAGACAGGGGCTCAAACACCAGGAGAGAAGGCACCGAGGCCCCCACGGATGCTCCAGCCAGGCAGGCAAGGGAAGGGGCCTGGCAAAGCCCATGGCAAGGTGGGAAGCAGAGCTCACACACAGGACAAATCCATTTTTTGCCTCTCAGGCAGGCAAGGGAAGGGGCCTGGCAAAGCCCATGGCAAGGTGGGAAGCAGAGCTCACACACAGGACAAATCCATTTTTTGCCTCTCAGGCTGTGGGACACCCTGCCTGCTGCTGCTGAGCGTGGTGGTGACATGGGGCTTGCTTTGCTTCCATGCTTCTCCTCTTTTCCCCACCCTTTCCTTCCCCACGGAGGAAGGTTGGGCTACCTGTAGGAACACAGGGAGCCAAACTTGTCACTACTGTCCCTTGCCCAGACTTACCCCACGATACACCCCCAACCATCACAGAAAAAGCTTTTTTGTGTGCTTCAACACCCCCCAGCTACAGCAGCCAGGGGAGGAGGCCCAGGCCCCAGAGCCCAGGTGTTTCACTACAAACCTGACCCAGGTACATCACACCTGTGTGGGTCTGGGGCAGCCCTCTGGAACTGGGAACAGCCTCCCTAAGAGTGGGAGAAGCCACCCAAGGCAGGAGGGAGCAGAGGAGAGCCGAGCAGGGCCGGGCTGCGGCAGGGAGGGACTCGCAGGAGATTAAAGGCAGAGTGCAGGACACGCTGGAGCAAGCCCCGTGCTAAATAATTCCTGCTTCCCTTCCCTTTCCTCCTTTTCCAGTGTGGCTTCACCCAGCCTTTCCCAGCCTGGCTGGCGTTTGATCTCAAGGCTTGCTCTGCCTTCCCCTCAGCAGAGGTGCTGAGCCCAATAAAAATATAAAAAACGGGGGGTTGAGCCCCTCAAAAAAAAAAAAAAATAGGCAAATAGGAGACGGATGGAAAAAAAAAAAAATCCCCTAAAAATCCAAGCTCAGCAAACATGTGGCTGCTACCAGCCCAGCCCAGCGGTTTGGGATGGGGAATGGGCTCCGGAGGAGGAGGAGGAGGAGGAGGAGACGGCAGCTCTTCCCCTCGCTGAGGAGCAGGTCTGGGGCTGCCAGCCCAGCGCATTCCTGTGCCGTGAGTCAGGCCTCCGAAAAACCAGGAGGCTTCAGAAATAACACTCGGTGGAGCCTTGGGGGTGCTTTGCTCGCCTTGTGGCCCGTGTGAGCGCTTTGCTCCCCAACGGGAGCAGAGCTGCTGCATCTCCAAGCCCAGCTGGGACCCTCAGAGCAGCATCACTCCCCGTGCAGGAGCACAGCGGGAAGCTGAAAGCCAGCCCGCACTCCAGAGCTGCCTCGACAGTAAAAATGCAAGCGCCAGCCAAGCCTGCAGGGCTGCGGGGACAGGGAGAGGGAGGATTTAGGGAGTGTTAGGGAGGGTGCTGCAGCCAGCCAGGGGCCTCCAGGCTCCTGGAGAGAAGTCCCTGGGATGCAAGCAGACATCAGAGCAGCTCTCCTGGCCTTTCTTGCCTGTCCCAAGCCACAGCTCCTCAATGCCCGGCCCTAGTGCAGCCCCACTGAAGGTCACACAGGATTTTCTCCAGCCTGATGTCAGAGGCATCACTGGGAAGCTGCTGGTTCACTGCTCCTGGGACACCACAAAGGCTCTGCTGTTGGAGACAGAGCTCACACACTTCCCTAAGGGAAGGATGACCCAGGCTCCCTTCAGCCCAAGGTGAGCAGAAGGGAGCCACAGACTGGTTTGGGTTGCAAGGGACCCTACAGTTCATCTCATTCCTGCCCCACTGCCACAGACAGGGACACCTTCCACTGGACCAGGCCCCTATCCAGCCTGGCCTCACACACTTCCAGGAGGGATAAGGCTCCACGTCAGCAGCCACGGATCCCCTGCACAGAGCCCAGCATCCCAAGGGCCAGGGCTGTGTCAGCTCGGTGCCACCGCGCTCTGACTCACAGCCAGGGGTGGCTTGCACAATACAACTGATTACAGCAAATTACAGCTTTGTAGGTTATGGAAAACCAAAATTGGAGCCAGTAGGCCTCCAAAATGCCATGGAGGAGCTGATGGCAGCCACTGAGTGGCTCAGGCATCCCTGTTAATCCCCATTTCCCATGGTGAGACGCACAGGTGGGATGGCAGGAGGGGGCAGAGGCAATGGGCTGATGATTTCTCACCCCCCCCAATCCCCCCACCTTGGTCCAGCAAATGTTTTCACTCGCATTAGCATCGCTAGAGCTGGGAAGATATAAATGAACAGGAAACAGCAGGAACCTGTGTTTTTATGACACCAACATCTGCTGTAATGAACTCCTCAGACTCCACACAGCCCCTTCCATCCTCACCTCACAGCATTCCTGGCCTGGCACTGGCCTGCCAGCCTGGCTTTGCCCAGCAAAGCCCAGCTCAGGACTCTCCCAAAACCCCACAGGGCTGCCAGGATTATCCCACTGGCTGCAAACATGCTGGGAGGGAGAAAGCCGTGGGGATGCCACTGCTAGAAATGGAAGGAAAACACAGCTCCTTGCAGCATCTTGGCTCACTTAACTGACCCTAAAATACAGATCTGGTTTTTATCTATATTTTATATATATAACTCCCATCCCTGACTAGGACAGGAATGGAAAGGGAACCAGCATCTACAGCACCAAAGGGACCCACGGGACTGTACAGAGATGAAGGACACAGCTGAACCCTCCAAGCTCCTTACAGGGCCAGCTTTTGCTTTCTAAGCAGGGAAAATGTAAGCTGGATTTCCTCCCTGCCCCCCACAACTGCCATTTCCAAGCGATTCTGCCCCCTCTAAAGTAGTGCTTTCCCATTTCTCTCCTGTTTTTGTTGTTGTTCCAGTATTTCACTCTGCTGCTACAGAGAGCACCGGCTTCTGAGAGAGAGAGGGCTCCACAAGGAAGCAGCTGAAGGAGAAGGAGACAAAAAAAACCCCAAGCAGACCCTTCCACACACCCCTGTCCTGTCCTCAAGCCTCCTGTCCTCCACTTCCAAAGGGCAGGATTTGATAGGCAACAGGTCCTGGAGCATCTTTTCCCCAGCCATCTGCTCAGGATGGCAGCAGCAGGCATGCCACTCATGTCCTCACGCTGCTGGGGGACAGCAGTGCTGCTCTCCCCCCTCCATCCCCCTGTCCCTGGGTGCTTTCCTGCTGCTGGTAGGGCAGAAGGATGGAAGGGTGTTCCTTCACCAGGATGGCAGCGCCACGCTGTCCGTGCACACCCGTGTCAGCCGAGTCCCCACCTCCAGCATCACCCTCGGGATTTCAGCCACCCTTGTACAGCCTCTGTGCAGCCCTGCAGCGAAAGACCCTCAGGCAAGCTCCAAATCCTCACACCAAATTGTTTTCCTACCCAGAGGAGCACACACAGGAGCAGGATGAAGCCTGGAGAGCAGCCTGGCAGGTAAAGCCCCAGGCTCAGGGAGGGGGGACACGCTGGGAGCTGGGTGAGCATCCCCCAGCAGTGGTCCTGGGGACTGATGAGTGCACCAGATTGCTTTCTGGGTTTCAGAACCCCACCCAAAACAACATTTCTACCCCCACACTGCAAAACCCAACACAAACAACATGTCCATTCTTTGTTATTAAAAGAGAAAATTGTTTTGTGGGTGATGCCTCTCCCTCAAAACCAGGCAAGGATGGGGAAGGGAGTGCACGATCACCCGGGCTAAGCACCCATCTCAGCTCCCTCCTCTGCATTATCACATGCCACCTCTACACAACTCTCCTGGAGAAACACTAATTATAGCTCCCCAGCTAAAAACTTCATTATACACACACATACATATGCCAGATTAGCAGCGTGCCTTGAGAGAGCTCCCCAGACTCAAACTGAGCCAGGTGGGTCAGGTTTAACTCGTTTTTTTTTTTTCTTCTTCATCCCCTCCCTCCTGCCCAGTTTTATTTCAACCTCTGCATGAACTTGGTGCACACAAAAACAAGAGGACATCACGAACACAGTGCTATCCCCCCAACTCCCCTCAGCATCCACGGAAAGCTTGGCCACGGCTAAACCCTAACCCACAGCAGCCTGGCTAATCCAGCCTGGCTAATCCAGCCTTCCAGCTCTCAAACCTCTCCCTTCCCACCGAGGGAGAGTTTCTTCTGGCTGGAGGACGCCGCTGCAGGCCCCTGGATAAGTCAATAGTGCCGTTCCTGTTTCCCATTTGCCGAAATACACTGGATCTTTGTGCGGCGGAGGCGGAAAAAATATTAATCTAATTAGACTCCCTCCCTCCCTAAAATTCCTCGTCACCTTAATTACGCTTCAGAAAAGAAGGCTTGGTTCATTTTCCTAGAAAATCAGCTCGTCAGGAGACGCTTTCAACTCCTTAACAAGAGCGATCTGTGCTTCGCGGCGCGTCCTCAAACCCTCGCCAGGAGCCGCGGCGAGCGACAGATTCCCGATTCCCGCCGGGATGACGACCTTGCCCAGCACGGTTGTGGTCTCTCCCAGCCTCCAAAAAGCCATGAAACTTTACAGGGCTCCCCTTCCGAGCTCTGCACTCGAGCGCATCTTTATACACCCGGAGAATAAACACGGGCGGCTCTGCTTTGCCGCCGCCGGAGGATGACAAAGGACAAAGTCCTGAGGTGCTGAGGATGTCCCTGAGTTGTGGAGTGCGTGTGTGGGGGGGAGAAAACACAGCGGAAAGGCTGAGTTCGATCACAGGAGTCCTAACGAGAGAGGGCAGCAGGAGAGATGTGCCTCTGCTCCTCTTCTGTGGCAGGGATTACTGACGGCAGGGCTGGATTTAAGTGCATCTCAACCACAAGATTGGGCTGCGCACAGGAAACTTTGAACAGCCAGAGGAAAAGACCCACTCGGCTGCCATCAATCGCTCAGCTTATAAAAACGCAGATTTTATAATAATCATTAAAAAGAAATTTAAAAAAAAAGAAAAAAAGATTTAAAAAATCCAGGCTGAATAGTTACTTATTTGACCTGCCGGGGAATCACAGCTGGCGCTACTACAAACAGGGCTGGGTTTGTTTTGCTTTTGCCAAAAAAAATAAATATATACATACATATATATATATATACACAGAGAGAGAGAGAGAAATATAAGGAAGCGGCACGGCGAGGCGGGCAAGGAACGGCGCTGGCAGCTCGCATCCCCCGGAGCAT